>CAMPDV010000870.1:0-163974 GCA_946699065.1 Loxodes magnus
ATTCGAGAAGAAAGAGTTTTCAAATAAATGAATAAACCTTTTTAAATAAAGTGCAAATAAAAAAGATGAAAAAAATGGAGTGAATGCGATTGTAAAGTAATAATCATTCGAGAAGAAAGAGTTTTCAAATAAATGAATAAACCTTTTTAAATAAAGTGAAAATAAAAAAGATGAAAAAAATGGAGTGAATGCGATTGTAAAGTAATAATCATTCGAGAAGAAAGAGTTTTCAAATAAATGAATAAACCTTTTTAAATAAAGTGCAAATAAAAAAGATGAAAAAAATGGAGTGAATGCGATTGCTAAACTAGCTATCATTCGAGAAGAATTAGTTTTCAAATAAATGAATAAACCTTTTTAAATAAAGTGCAAATAAAAAAGATGAAAAAAATGGAGTGAATGCGATTGCTAAACTAGCTATCATTCGAGAAGAAAGAGTTTTCAAATAAATGAATAAACCTTTTTAAATAAAGTGAAAATAAAAAAGATGAAAAAAATGGAGTGAATGCGATTGTAAAGTAATAATCATTCGAGAAGAAAGAGTTTTCAAATAAATGAATAAACCTTTTTAAATAAAGTGCAAATAAAAAAGATGAAAAAAATGGAGTGAATGCGATTGCTAAACTAGCTATCATTCGAGAAGAATTAGTTTTCAAATAAATGAATAAACCTTTTTAAATAAAGTGCAAATAAAAAAGATGAAAAAAATGGAGTGAATGCGATTGCTAAACTAGCTATCATTCGAGAAGAAAGAGTTTTCAAATAAATGAATAAACCTTTTTAAATAAAGTGCAAATAAAAAAGATGAAAAAAATGGAGTGAATGCGATTGTAAAGTAATAATCATTCGAGAAGAAAGAGTTTTCAAATAAATGAATAAACCTTTTTAAATAAAGTGCAAATAAAAAAGATGAAAAAAATGGAGTGAATGCGATTGCTAAACTAGCTATCATTCGAGAAGAAAGAGTTTTCAAATAAATGAATAAACCTTTTTAAATAAAGTGCAAATAAAAAAGATGAAAAAAATGGAGTGAATGCGATTGCTAAACTAGCTATCATTCGAGAAGAATTAGTTTTCAAATAAATGAATAAACCTTTTTAAATAAAGTGCAAATAAAAAAGATGAAAAAAATGGAGTGAATGCGATTGCTAAACTAGCTATCATTCGAGAAGAAAGAGTTTTCAAATAAATGAATAAACCTTTTTAAATAAAGTGCAAATAAAAAAGATGAAAAAAATGGAGTGAATGCGATTGTAAAGTAATAATCATTCGAGAAGAAAGAGTTTTCAAATAAATGAATAAACCTTTTTAAATAAAGTGCAAATAAAAAAGATGAAAAAAATGGAGTGAATGCGATTGCTAAACTAGCTATCATTCGAGAAGAAAGAGTTTTCAAATAAATGAATAAACCTTTTTAAATAAAGTGCAAATAAAAAAGATGAAAAAAATGGAGTGAATGCGATTGCTAAACTAGCTATCATTCGAGAAGAAAGAGTTTTCAAATAAATGAATAAACCTTTTTAAATAAAGTGCAAATAAAAAAGATGAAAAAAATGGAGTGAATGCGATTGCTAAACTAGCTATCATTCGAGAAGAAAGAGTTTTCAAATAAATGAATAAACCTTTTTAAATAAAGTGCAAATAAAAAAGATGAAAAAAAATGGAGTGAATGCGATTGCTAAACTAGCTATCATTCGAGAAGAAAGAGTTTTCAAATAAATGAATAAACCTTTTTAAATAAAGTGCAAATAAAAAAGATGAAAAAAATGGAGTGAATGCGATTGCTAAACTAGCTATCATTCGAGAAGAAAGAGTTTTCAAATAAATGAATAAACCTTTTTAAATAAAGTGCAAATAAAAAAGATGAAAAAAATGGAGTGAATGCGATTGCTAAACTAGCTATCATTCGAGAAGAAAGAGTTTTCAAATAAATGAATAAACCTTTTTAAATAAAGTGCAAATAAAAAAGATGAAAAAAATGGAGTGAATGCGATTGCTAAACTAGCTATCATTCGAGAAGAAAGAGTTTTCAAATAAATGAATAAACCTTTTTAAATAAAGTGCAAATAAAAAAGATGAAAAAAATGGAGTGAATGCGATTGCTAAACTAGCTATCATTCGAGAAGAAAGAGTTTTCAAATAAATGAATAAACCTTTTTAAATAAAGTGCAAATAAAAAAGATGAAAAAAATGGAGTGAATGCGATTGCTAAACTAGCTATCATTCGAGAAGAAAGAGTTTTCAAATAAATGAATAAACCTTTTTAAATAAAGTGCAAATAAAAAAGATGAAAAAAATGGAGTGAATGCGATTGTAAAGTAATAATCATTCGAGAAGAAAGAGTTTTCAAATAAATGAATAAACCTTTTTAAATAAAGTGAAAATAAAAAAGATGAAAAAAATGGAGTGAATGCGATTGTAAAGTAATAATCATTCGAGAAGAAAGAGTTTTCAAATAAATGAATAAACCTTTTTAAATAAAGTGCAAATAAAAAAGATGAAAAAAATGGAGTGAATGCGATTGCTAAACTAGCTATCATTCGAGAAGAATTAGTTTTCAAATAAATGAATAAACCTTTTTAAATAAAGTGCAAATAAAAAAGATGAAAAAAATGGAGTGAATGCGATTGCTAAACTAGCTATCATTCGAGAAGAAAGAGTTTTCAAATAAATGAATAAACCTTTTTAAATAAAGTGAAAATAAAAAAGATGAAAAAAATGGAGTGAATGCGATTGTAAAGTAATAATCATTCGAGAAGAAAGAGTTTTCAAATAAATGAATAAACCTTTTTAAATAAAGTGCAAATAAAAATGATGAAAAAAATGGAGTGAATGCGATTGCTAAACTAGCTATCATTCGAGAAGAATTAGTTTTCAAATAAATGAATAAACCTTTTTAAATAAAGTGCAAATAAAAAAGATGAAAAAAATGGAGTGAATGCGATTGCTAAACTAGCTATCATTCGAGAAGAAAGAGTTTTCAAATAAATGAATAAACCTTTTTAAATAAAGTGCAAATAAAAAAGATGAAAAAAATGGAGTGAATGCGATTGTAAAGTAATAATCATTCGAGAAGAAAGAGTTTTCAAATAAATGAATAAACCTTTTTAAATAAAGTGCAAATAAAAAAGATGAAAAAAATGGAGTGAATGCGATTGCTAAACTAGCTATCATTCGAGAAGAAAGAGTTTTCAAATAAATGAATAAACCTTTTTAAATAAAGTGCAAATAAAAAAGATGAAAAAAATGGAGTGAATGCGATTGCTAAACTAGCTATCATTCGAGAAGAATTAGTTTTCAAATAAATGAATAAACCTTTTTAAATAAAGTGCAAATAAAAAAGATGAAAAAAATGGAGTGAATGCGATTGCTAAACTAGCTATCATTCGAGAAGAAAGAGTTTTCAAATAAATGAATAAACCTTTTTAAATAAAGTGCAAATAAAAAAGATGAAAAAAATGGAGTGAATGCGATTGTAAAGTAATAATCATTCGAGAAGAAAGAGTTTTCAAATAAATGAATAAACCTTTTTAAATAAAGTGCAAATAAAAAAGATGAAAAAAATGGAGTGAATGCGATTGCTAAACTAGCTATCATTCGAGAAGAAAGAGTTTTCAAATAAATGAATAAACCTTTTTAAATAAAGTGCAAATAAAAAAGATGAAAAAAATGGAGTGAATGCGATTGCTAAACTAGCTATCATTCGAGAAGAAAGAGTTTTCAAATAAATGAATAAACCTTTTTAAATAAAGTGCAAATAAAAAAGATGAAAAAAATGGAGTGAATGCGATTGCTAAACTAGCTATCATTCGAGAAGAAAGAGTTTTCAAATAAATGAATAAACCTTTTTAAATAAAGTGCAAATAAAAAAGATGAAAAAAATGGAGTGAATGCGATTGCTAAACTAGCTATCATTCGAGAAGAAAGAGTTTTCAAATAAATGAATAAACCTTTTTAAATAAAGTGCAAATAAAAAAGATGAAAAAAATGGAGTGAATGCGATTGCTAAACTAGCTATCATTCGAGAAGAAAGAGTTTTCAAATAAATGAATAAACCTTTTTAAATAAAGTGCAAATAAAAAAGATGAAAAAAATGGAGTGAATGCGATTGTAAAGTAATAATCATTCGAGAAGAAAGAGTTTTCAAATAAATGAATAAACCTTTTTAAATAAAGTGAAAATAAAAAAGATGAAAAAAATGGAGTGAATGCGATTGTAAAGTAATAATCATTCGAGAAGAAAGAGTTTTCAAATAAATGAATAAACCTTTTTAAATAAAGTGCAAATAAAAAAGATGAAAAAAATGGAGTGAATGCGATTGTAAAGTAATAATCATTCGAGAAGAATTAGTTTTCAAATAAATGAATAAACCTTTTTAAATAAAGTGCAAATAAAAAAGATGAAAAAAATGGAGTGAATGCGATTGCTAAACTAGCTATCATTCGAGAAGAAAGAGTTTTCAAATAAATGAATAAACCTTTTTAAATAAAGTGCAAATAAAAAAGATGAAAAAAATGGAGTGAATGCGATTGTAAAGTAATAATCATTCGAGAAGAAAGAGTTTTCAAATAAATGAATAAACCTTTTTAAATAAAGTGCAAATAAAAAAGATGAAAAAAATGGAGTGAATGCGATTGCTAAACTAGCTATCATTCGAGAAGAAAGAGTTTTCAAATAAATGAATAAACCTTTTTAAATAAAGTGCAAATAAAAAAGATGAAAAAAATGGAGTGAATGCGATTGCTAAACTAGCTATCATTCGAGAAGAAAGAGTTTTCAAATAAATGAATAAACCTTTTTAAATAAAGTGCAAATAAAAAAGATGAAAAAAATGGAGTGAATGCGATTGCTAAACTAGCTATCATTCGAGAAGAAAGAGTTTTCAAATAAATGAATAAACCTTTTTAAATAAAGTGAAAATAAAAAAGATGAAAAAAATGGAGTGAATGCGATTGTAAAGTAATAATCATTCGAGAAGAAAGAGTTTTCAAATAAATGAATAAACCTTTTTAAATAAAGTGCAAATAAAAAAGATGAAAAAAATGGAGTGAATGCGATTGTAAAGTAATAATCATTCGAGAAGAAAGAGTTTTCAAATAAATGAATAAACCTTTTTAAATAAAGTGCAAATAAAAAAGATGAAAAAAATGGAGTGAATGCGATTGTAAAGTAATAATCATTCGAGAAGAAAGAGTTTTCAAATAAATGAATAAACCTTTTTAAATAAAGTGCAAATAAAAAAGATGAAAAAAATGGAGTGAATGCGATTGCTAAACTAGCTATCATTCGAGAAGAAAGAGTTTTCAAATAAATGAATAAACCTTTTTAAATAAAGTGAAAATAAAAAAGATGAAAAAAATGGAGTGAATGCGATTGTAAAGTAATAATCATTCGAGAAGAAAGAGTTTTCAAATAAATGAATAAACCTTTTTAAATAAAGTGCAAATAAAAAAGATGAAAAAAATGGAGTGAATGCGATTGCTAAACTAGCTATCATTCGAGAAGAATTAGTTTTCAAATAAATGAATAAACCTTTTTAAATAAAGTGCAAATAAAAAAGATGAAAAAAATGGAGTGAATGCGATTGCTAAACTAGCTATCATTCGAGAAGAAAGAGTTTTCAAATAAATGAATAAACCTTTTTAAATAAAGTGCAAATAAAAAAGATGAAAAAAATGGAGTGAATGCGATTGCTAAACTAGCTATCATTCGAGAAGAAAGAGTTTTCAAATAAATGAATAAACCTTTTTAAATAAAGTGCAAATAAAAAAGATGAAAAAAATGGAGTGAATGCGATTGTAAAGTAATAATCATTCGAGAAGAAAGAGTTTTCAAATAAATGAATAAACCTTTTTAAATAAAGTGCAAATAAAAAAGATGAAAAAAATGGAGTGAATGCGATTGTAAAGTAATAATCATTCGAGAAGAAAGAGTTTTCAAATAAATGAATAAACCTTTTTAAATAAAGTGCAAATAAAAAAGATGAAAAAAATGGAGTGAATGCGATTGCTAAACTAGCTATCATTCGAGAAGAAAGAGTTTTCAAATAAATGAATAAACCTTTTTAAATAAAGTGCAAATAAAAAAGATGAAAAAAATGGAGTGAATGCGATTGCTAAACTAGCTATCATTCGAGAAGAAAGAGTTTTCAAATAAATGAATAAACCTTTTTAAATAAAGTGCAAATAAAAAAGATGAAAAAAATGGAGTGAATGCGATTGCTAAACTAGCTATCATTCGAGAAGAAAGAGTTTTCAAATAAATGAATAAACCTTTTTAAATAAAGTGCAAATAAAAAAGATGAAAAAAATGGTGTGAATGCGATTGCTAAACTAGCTATCATTCGAGAAGAAAGAGTTTTCAAATAAATGAATAAACCTTTTTAAATAAAGTGCAAATAAAAAAGATGAAAAAAATGGAGTGAATGCGATTGCTAAACTAGCTATCATTCGAGAAGAATTAGTTTTCAAATAAATGAATAAACCTTTTTAAATAAAGTGCAAATAAAAAAGATGAAAAAAATGGAGTGAATGCGATTGCTAAACTAGCTATCATTCGAGAAGAATTAGTTTTCAAATAAATGAATAAACCTTTTTAAATAAAGTGCAAATAAAAAAGATGAAAAAAATGGAGTGAATGCGATTGCTAAACTAGCTATCATTCGAGAAGAAAGAGTTTTCAAATAAATGAATAAACCTTTTTAAATAAAGTGCAAATAAAAAAGATGAAAAAAATGGAGTGAATGCGATTGCTAAACTAGCTATCATTCGAGAAGAAAGAGTTTTAAAATAAATGAATAAACCTTTTTAAATAAAGTGCAAATAAAAAAGATGAAAAAAATGGAGTGAATGCGATTGCTAAACTAGCTATCATTCGAGAAGAATTAGTTTTCAAATAAATGAATAAACCTTTTTAAATAAAGTGCAAATAAAAAAGATGAAAAAAATGGAGTGAATGCGATTGCTAAACTAGCTATCATTCGAGAAGAAAGAGTTTTCAAATAAATGAATAAACCTTTTTAAATAAAGTGCAAATAAAAAAGATGAAAAAAATGGAGTGAATGCGATTGTAAAGTAATAATCATTCGAGAAGAAAGAGTTTTCAAATAAATGAATAAACCTTTTTAAATAAAGTGCAAATAAAAAAGATGAAAAAAATGGAGTGAATGCGATTGCTAAACTAGCTATCATTCGAGAAGAAAGAGTTTTCAAATAAATGAATAAACCTTTTTAAATAAAGTGCAAATAAAAAAGATGAAAAAAATGGAGTGAATGCGATTGTAAAGTAATAATCATTCGAGAAGAAAGAGTTTTCAAATAAATGAATAAACCTTTTTAAATAAAGTGCAAATAAAAAAGATGAAAAAAATGGAGTGAATGCGATTGCTAAACTAGCTATCATTCGAGAAGAAAGAGTTTTCAAATAAATGAATAAACCTTTTTAAATAAAGTGCAAATAAAAAAGATGAAAAAAATGGAGTGAATGCGATTGCTAAACTAGCTATCATTCGAGAAGAAAGAGTTTTCAAATAAATGAATAAACCTTTTTAAATAAAGTGCAAATAAAAAAGATGAAAAAAATGGAGTGAATGCGATTGCTAAACTAGCTATCATTCGAGAAGAAAGAGTTTTCAAATAAATGAATAAACCTTTTTAAATAAAGTGCAAATAAAAAAGATGAAAAAAATGGAGTGAATGCGATTGCTAAACTAGCTATCATTCGAGAAGAAAGAGTTTTCAAATAAATGAATAAACCTTTTTAAATAAAGTGCAAATAAAAAAGATGAAAAAAATGGAGTGAATGCGATTGCTAAACTAGCTATCATTCGAGAAGAAAGAGTTTTAAAATAAATGAATAAACCTTTTTAAATAAAGTGCAAATAAAAAAGATGAAAAAAATGGAGTGAATGCGATTGCTAAACTAGCTATCATTCGAGAAGAAAGAGTTTTCAAATAAATGAATAAACCTTTTTAAATAAAGTGCAAATAAAAAAGATGAAAAAAATGGAGTGAATGCGATTGCTAAACTAGCTATCATTCGAGAAGAAAGAGTTTTCAAATAAATGAATAAACCTTTTTAAATAAAGTGCAAATAAAAAAGATGAAAAAAATGGAGTGAATGCGATTGCTAAACTAGCTATCATTCGAGAAGAAAGAGTTTTCAAATAAATGAATAAACCTTTTTAAATAAAGTGCAAATAAAAAAGATGAAAAAAATGGAGTGAATGCGATTGCTAAACTAGCTATCATTCGAGAAGAAAGAGTTTTCAAATAAATGAATAAACCTTTTTAAATAAAGTGCAAATAAAAAAGATGAAAAAAATGGAGTGAATGCGATTGTAAAGTAATAATCATTCGAGAAGAAAGAGTTTTCAAATAAATGAATAAACCTTTTTAAATAAAGTGCAAATAAAAAAGATGAAAAAAATGGTGTGAATGCGATTGCTAAACTAGCTATCATTCGAGAAGAAAGAGTTTTCAAATAAATGAATAAACCTTTTTAAATAAAGTGCAAATAAAAAAGATGAAAAAAATGGAGTGAATGCGATTGCTAAACTAGCTATCATTCGAGAAGAAAGAGTTTTCAAATAAATGAATAAACCTTTTTAAATAAAGTGCAAATAAAAAAGATGAAAAAAATGGAGTGAATGCGATTGCTAAACTAGCTATCATTCGAGAAGAAAGAGTTTTCAAATAAATGAATAAACCTTTTTAAATAAAGTGCAAATAAAAAAGATGAAAAAAATGGAGTGAATGCGATTGTAAAGTAATAATCATTCGAGAAGAAAGAGTTTTCAAATAAATGAATAAACCTTTTTAAATAAAGTGCAAATAAAAAAGATGAAAAAAATGGAGTGAATGCGATTGCTAAACTAGCTATCATTCGAGAAGAAAGAGTTTTCAAATAAATGAATAAACCTTTTTAAATAAAGTGCAAATAAAAAAGATGAAAAAAATGGAGTGAATGCGATTGCTAAACTAGCTATCATTCGAGAAGAAAGAGTTTTCAAATAAATGAATAAACCTTTTTAAATAAAGTGCAAATAAAAAAGATGAAAAAAATGGAGTGAATGCGATTGCTAAACTAGCTATCATTCGAGAAGAAAGAGTTTTCAAATAAATGAATAAACCTTTTTAAATAAAGTGCAAATAAAAAAGATGAAAAAAATGGAGTGAATGCGATTGCTAAACTAGCTATCATTCGAGAAGAAAGAGTTTTCAAATAAATGAATAAACCTTTTTAAATAAAGTGCAAATAAAAAAGATGAAAAAAATGGTGTGAATGCGATTGCTAAACTAGCTATCATTCGAGAAGAAAGAGTTTTCAAATAAATGAATAAACCTTTTTAAATAAAGTGCAAATAAAAAAGATGAAAAAAATGGAGTGAATGCGATTGTAAAGTAATAATCATTCGAGAAGAAAGAGTTTTCAAATAAATGAATAAACCTTTTTAAATAAAGTGCAAATAAAAAAGATGAAAAAAATGGAGTGAATGCGATTGTAAAGTAATAATCATTCGAGAAGAAAGAGTTTTCAAATAAATGAATAAACCTTTTTAAATAAAGTGCAAATAAAAAAGATGAAAAAAATGGAGTGAATGCGATTGCTAAACTAGCTATCATTCGAGAAGAAAGAGTTTTCAAATAAATGAATAAACCTTTTTAAATAAAGTGCAAATAAAAAAGATGAAAAAAATGGAGTGAATGCGATTGTAAAGTAATAATCATTCGAGAAGAAAGAGTTTTCAAATAAATGAATAAACCTTTTTAAATAAAGTGCAAATAAAAAAGATGAAAAAAATGGTGTGAATGCGATTGTAAAGTAATAATCATTCGAGAAGAAAGAGTTTTCAAATAAATGAATAAACCTTTTTAAATAAAGTGCAAATAAAAAAGATGAAAAAAATGGAGTGAATGCGATTGCTAAACTAGCTATCATTCGAGAAGAAAGAGTTTTCAAATAAATGAATAAACCTTTTTAAATAAAGTGCAAATAAAAAAGATGAAAAAAATGGAGTGAATGCGATTGCTAAACTAGCTATCATTCGAGAAGAAAGAGTTTTCAAATAAATGAATAAACCTTTTTAAATAAAGTGCAAATAAAAAAGATGAAAAAAATGGAGTGAATGCGATTGCTAAACTAGCTATCATTCGAGAAGAAAGAGCTTTCAAATAAATGAATAAACCTTTTTAAATAAAGTGCAAATAAAAAAGATGAAAAAAATGGAGTGAATGCGATTGCTAAACTAGCTATCATTCGAGAAGAAAGAGTTTTCAAATAAATGAATAAACCTTTTTAAATAAAGTGCAAATAAAAAAGATGAAAAAAATGGAGTGAATGCGATTGCTAAACTAGCTATCATTCGAGAAGAAAGAGTTTTCAAATAAATGAATAAACCTTTTTAAATAAAGTGCAAATAAAAAAGATGAAAAAAATGGTGTGAATGCGATTGCTAAACTAGCTATCATTCGAGAAGAAAGAGTTTTCAAATAAATGAATAAACCTTTTTAAATAAAGTGCAAATAAAAAAGATGAAAAAAATGGAGTGAATGCGATTGCTAAACTAGCTATCATTCGAGAAGAAAGAGTTTTCAAATAAATGAATAAACCTTTTTAAATAAAGTGCAAATAAAAAAGATGAAAAAAATGGAGTGAATGCGATTGCTAAACTAGCTATCATTCGAGAAGAATTAGTTTTCAAATAAATGAATAAACCTTTTTAAATAAAGTGCAAATAAAAAAGATGAAAAAAATGGAGTGAATGCGATTGCTAAACTAGCTATCATTCGAGAAGAAAGAGTTTTCAAATAAATGAATAAACCTTTTTAAATAAAGTGCAAATAAAAAAGATGAAAAAAATGGAGTGAATGCGATTGTAAAGTAATAATCATTCGAGAAGAAAGAGTTTTCAAATAAATGAATAAACCTTTTTAAATAAAGTGCAAATAAAAAAGATGAAAAAAATGGAGTGAATGCGATTGCTAAACTAGCTATCATTCGAGAAGAAAGAGTTTTCAAATAAATGAATAAACCTTTTTAAATAAAGTGCAAATAAAAAAGATGAAAAAAATGGAGTGAATGCGATTGTAAAGTAATAATCATTCGAGAAGAAAGAGTTTTCAAATAAATGAATAAACCTTTTTAAATAAAGTGCAAATAAAAAAGATGAAAAAAATGGAGTGAATGCGATTGTAAAGTAATAATCATTCGAGAAGAAAGAGTTTTCAAATAAATGAATAAACCTTTTTAAATAAAGTGCAAATAAAAAAGATGAAAAAAATGGAGTGAATGCGATTGCTAAACTAGCTATCATTCGAGAAGAAAGAGTTTTCAAATAAATGAATAAACCTTTTTAAATAAAGTGCAAATAAAAAAGATGAAAAAAATGGAGTGAATGCGATTGTAAAGTAATAATCATTCGAGAAGAAAGAGTTTTCAAATAAATGAATAAACCTTTTTAAATAAAGTGCAAATAAAAAAGATGAAAAAAATGGTGTGAATGCGATTGCTAAACTAGCTATCATTCGAGAAGAAAGAGTTTTCAAATAAATGAATAAACCTTTTTAAATAAAGTGCAAATAAAAAAGATGAAAAAAATGGAGTGAATGCGATTGCTAAACTAGCTATCATTCGAGAAGAAAGAGTTTTCAAATAAATGAATAAACCTTTTTAAATAAAGTGCAAATAAAAAAGATGAAAAAAATGGAGTGAATGCGATTGCTAAACTAGCTATCATTCGAGAAGAAAGAGCTTTCAAATAAATGAATAAACCTTTTTAAATAAAGTGCAAATAAAAAAGATGAAAAAAATGGAGTGAATGCGATTGCTAAACTAGCTATCATTCGAGAAGAAAGAGTTTTCAAATAAATGAATAAACCTTTTTAAATAAAGTGCAAATAAAAAAGATGAAAAAAATGGAGTGAATGCGATTGCTAAACTAGCTATCATTCGAGAAGAAAGAGTTTTCAAATAAATGAATAAACCTTTTTAAATAAAGTGCAAATAAAAAAGATGAAAAAAATGGAGTGAATGCGATTGCTAAACTAGCTATCATTCGAGAAGAAAGAGTTTTCAAATAAATGAATAAACCTTTTTAAATAAAGTGCAAATAAAAAAGATGAAAAAAATGGAGTGAATGCGATTGCTAAACTAGCTATCATTCGAGAAGAAAGAGTTTTCAAATAAATGAATAAACCTTTTTAAATAAAGTGCAAATAAAAAAGATAAAAAAAATGGAGTGAATGCGATTGCTAAACTAGCTATCATTCGAGAAGAAAGAGTTTTCAAATAAATGAATAAACCTTTTTAAATAAAGTGCAAATAAAAAAGATGAAAAAAATGGAGTGAATGCGATTGCTAAACTAGCTATCATTCGAGAAGAAAGAGTTTTCAAATAAATGAATAAACCTTTTTAAATAAAGTGCAAATAAAAAAGATGAAAAAAATGGAGTGAATGCGATTGCTAAACTAGCTATCATTCGAGAAGAAAGAGTTTTCAAATAAATGAATAAACCTTTTTAAATAAAGTGAAAATAAAAAAGATGAAAAAAATGGAGTGAATGCGATTGTAAAGTAATAATCATTCGAGAAGAAAGAGTTTTCAAATAAATGAATAAACCTTTTTAAATAAAGTGCAAATAAAAAAGATGAAAAAAATGGAGTGAATGCGATTGCTAAACTAGCTATCATTCGAGAAGAATTAGTTTTCAAATAAATGAATAAACCTTTTTAAATAAAGTGCAAATAAAAAAGATGAAAAAAATGGTGTGAATGCGATTGCTAAACTAGCTATCATTCGAGAAGAAAGAGTTTTCAAATAAATGAATAAACCTTTTTAAATAAAGTGCAAATAAAAAAGATGAAAAAAATGGAGTGAATGCGATTGTAAAGTAATAATCATTCGAGAGTGAATGAAATAGTGATAAACATTCGAGAAGAAAGAGTTTTCAAATAAATGAATAAACCTTTTTAAATAAAGTGCAAATAAAAAAGATGAAAAAAATGGAGTCAATGAAAAATACTAACATTCGAGAAGAAAGAGTTTTCAAAATAAATGAATAAACCTTTTTAAATAAAGTGCAAATAAAAAAGATAAAAAAAATGGAGTCAATGCGAAAGTGATAAACATTCGAGAAGAAAGAGTTTTCAAAATAAATGAATAAACTTTTTTAAATAAAGTGCAAATAAAAAAGATGAAAAAAATGGAGTGAATGAGAAAGTGATAAACATTCGAGAATTAAGAGTTTTCAAAATAAATGAATAAACCTCTTTAAATAAAAAAGAAGTAAAAAAGGAGTGAATTAAATAGTGATAAACATTCGAAAAGAAAGAGTTTTCAAAATAAATGAATAAACCTTTTTAAATAAAAAAGATAAAAAAAAGGAGTGAATGAGAAAGTGATAAACATTCGAGAATTAAGAGTTTTCAAAATAAATGAATAAACCTTTTTAAATAAAGTTCAAATAAAAAAGTGAAAAAAATGGAATCAATGAAAAATACTAACATTCGAGAAGAAAGAGTTTTCAAATAAATGAATAAACCTTTTTAAATAAAGTGCAAATAAAAAAGATGAAAAAAATGGAGTGAATGCGATTGCTAAACTAGCTATCATTCGAGAAGAAAGAGTTTTCAAATAAATGAATAAACCTTTTTAAATAAAGTGAAAATAAAAAAGATGAAAAAAATGGAGTGAATGCGATTGTAAAGTAATAATCATTCGAGAAGAAAGAGTTTTCAAATAAATGAATAAACCTTTTTAAATAAAGTGCAAATAAAAAAGATGAAAAAAATGGAGTGAATGCGATTGTAAAGTAATAATCATTCGAGAAGAAAGAGTTTTCAAATAAATGAATAAACCTTTTTAAATAAAGTGCAAATAAAAAAGATGAAAAAAATGGAGTGAATGCGATTGCTAAACTAGCTATCATTCGAGAAGAAAGAGCTTTCAAATAAATGAATAAACCTTTTTAAATAAAGTGCAAATAAAAAAGATGAAAAAAATGGAGTGAATGCGATTGCTAAACTAGCTATCATTCGAGAAGAAAGAGTTTTCAAATAAATGAATAAACCTTTTTAAATAAAGTGCAAATAAAAAAGATGAAAAAAATGGAGTGAATGCGATTGCTAAACTAGCTATCATTCGAGAAGAAAGAGTTTTCAAATAAATGAATAAACCTTTTTAAATAAAGTGCAAATAAAAAAGATGAAAAAAATGGAGTGAATGCGATTGCTAAACTAGCTATCATTCGAGAAGAAAGAGTTTTCAAATAAATGAATAAACCTTTTTAAATAAAGTGAAAATAAAAAAGATGAAAAAAATGGAGTGAATGCGATTGTAAAGTAATAATCATTCGAGAGTGAATGAAATAGTGATAAACATTCAAGAAGAAAGAGTTTTCAAAATAAATGAATAAACCTTTTTAAATAAAGTGCAAATAAAAAAGATGAAAAAAATGGAGTCAATGAAAAATACTAACATTCGAGAAGAAAGAGTTTTCAAAATAAATGAATAAACCTTTTTAAATAAAGTGCAAATAAAAAAGATGAAAAAAATGGAGTCAATGAAAAATACTAACATTCGAGAAGAAAGAGTTTTCAAAATAAATGAATAAACCTTTTTAAATAAAGTGCAAATAAAAAAGATAAAAAAAATGGAGTCAATGCGAAAGTGATAAACATTCGAGAAGAAAGAGTTTTCAAAATAAATGAATAAACTTTTTTAAATAAAGTGCAAATAAAAAAGATGAAAAAAATGGAGTGAATGAGAAAGTGATAAACATTCGAGAATTAAGAGTTTTCAAAATAAATGAATAAACCTCTTTAAATAAAAAAGAAGTAAAAAAGGAGTGAATTAAATAGTGATAAACATTCGAAAAGAAAGAGTTTTCAAAATAAATGAATAAACCTTTTTAAATAAAAAAGATAAAAAAAAGGAGTGAATGAGAAAGTGATAAACATTCGAGAATTAAGAGTTTTCAAAATAAATGAATAAACCTTTTTAAATAAAGTTCAAATAAAAAAGTGAAAAAAATGGAATCAATGAAAAATACTAACATTCGAGAAGAAAGAGTTTTCAAAATAAATGAATAAACCTTTTTAAATAAAGTGCAAATAAAAAAGATGAAAAAAATGGAGTGAATGCGATTGCTAAACTAGCTATCATTCGAGAAGAAAGAGTTTTCAAATAAATGAATAAACCTTTTTAAATAAAGTGCAAATAAAAAAGATGAAAAAAATGGAGTGAATGCGATTGTAAAGTAATAATCATTCGAGAAGAAAGAGTTTTCAAATAAATGAATAAACCTTTTTAAATAAAGTGCAAATAAAAAAGATGAAAAAAATGGAGTGAATGCGATTGTAAAGTAATAATCATTCGAGAAGAAAGAGTTTTCAAATAAATGAATAAACCTTTTTAAATAAAGTGCAAATAAAAAAGATGAAAAAAATGGAGTGAATGCGATTGCTAAACCAGCTATCATTCGAGAAGAAAGAGTTTTCAAATAAATGAATAAACCTTTTTAAATAAAGTGCAAATAAAAAAGATGAAAAAAATGGAGTGAATGCGATTGCTAAACTAGCTATCATTCGAGAAGAAAGAGTTTTCAAATAAATGAATAAACCTTTTTAAATAAAGTGCAAATAAAAAAGATGAAAAAAATGGAGTGAATGCGATTGCTAAACTAGCTATCATTCGAGAAGAAAGAGTTTTCAAATAAATGAATAAACCTTTTTAAATAAAGTGAAAATAAAAAAGATGAAAAAAATGGAGTGAATGCGATTGTAAAGTAATAATCATTCGAGAGTGAATGAAATAGTGATAAACATTCAAGAAGAAAGAGTTTTCAAAATAAATGAATAAACCTTTTTAAATAAAGTGCAAATAAAAAAGATGAAAAAAATGGAGTCAATGAAAAATACTAACATTCGAGAAGAAAGAGTTTTCAAAATAAATGAATAAACCTTTTTAAATAAAGTGCAAATAAAAAAGATAAAAAAAATGGAGTCAATGCGAAAGTGATAAACATTCGAGAAGAAAGAGTTTTCAAAATAAATGAATAAACTTTTTTAAATAAAGTGCAAATAAAAAAGATGAAAAAAATGGAGTGAATGAGAAAGTGATAAACATTCGAGAATTAAGAGTTTTCAAAATAAATGAATAAACCTCTTTAAATAAAAAAGAAGTAAAAAAGGAGTGAATTAAATAGTGATAAACATTCGAAAAGAAAGAGTTTTCAAAATAAATGAATAAACCTTTTTAAATAAAAAAGATAAAAAAAAGGAGTTAATGAGAAAGTGATAAACATTCGAGAATTAAGAGTTTTCAAAATAAATGAATAAACCTTTTTAAATAAAGTTCAAATAAAAAAGTGAAAAAAATGGAATCAATGAAAAATACTAACATTCGAGAAGAAAGAGTTTTCAAAATAAATGAATAAACCTTTTTAAATAAAGTGCAAATAAAAAAGATCAAAAAAATGGAGTCAATACGAAAGTGATAAACATTCGAGAAGAAAGAGTTTTCAAAATAAATGAATAAACCTTTTTAAATAAAGTGCAAATAAAAAAGATGAAAAAAATGGAGTGAATGCTAAATAAAAACATTCAAGAAGAAAGAGTTTTCAAAATAAATGAATAAACCTTTTTAAATAAAGTGCAAATAAAAAAAATCAAAAAAATGGAGTGAATGAGAAAGTGATAAACATTCGAGAATTAAGAGTTTTCAAAATAAATGAATAAACCTTTTTAAATAAAGTTCAAATAAAAAAGTGAAAAAAATGGAATCAATGAAAAATACTAACATTCGAGAAGAAAGAGTTTTCAAAATAAATGAATAAACCTTTTTAAATAAAGTGCAAATAAAAAAGATGAAAAAAAAGGAGTCAATGCGAAAGTGATAAACATTCGAGAAGAAAGAGTTTTCAAAATAAATGAATAAACCTTTTTAAATAAAGTGCAAATAAAAAAGATGAAAAAAATGGAGTGAATGCTAAATAAAAACATTCAAGAAGAAAGAGTTTTCAAAATAAATGAATAAACCTTTTTAAATAAAGTGCAAATAAAAAAAATCAAAAAAATGGAGTTAATGAGAAAGTGATAAACATTCGAGAATTAAGAGTTTTCAAAATAAATGAATAAACCTTTTTAAATAAAGTTCAAATAAAAAAGTGAAAAAAATGGAATCAATGAAAAATACTTACATTCGAGAAGAAAGAGTTTTCAAAATAAATGAATAAACCTTTTTAAATAAAGTGCAAATAAAAAAGATGAAAAAAATGGAGTCAATGAAAAATACTAACATTCGAGAAGAAAGAGTTTTCAAAATAAATGAATAAACCTTTTTAAATAAAGTTCAAATAAAAAAGATGAAAAAAATGGAGTCAATGAAAAATACTTACATTCGTGAAGAAAGAGTTTTCAAAATAAATGAATAAACCTTTTTAAATAAAGTGCAAATAAAAAAGATGAAAAAAAGGAGTGAATGAAAAATACTAACATTCGTGAAGAAAGAGTTTTCAAAATAAATGAATAAACCTTTTTAAATAAAGTGCAAATAAAAAAGATGAAAAAAATGGAGTCAATGAAAAATACTAACATTCGAGAAGAAAGAGTTTTCAAAATAAATGAATAAACCTTTTTAAATAAAGTGCAAATAAAAAAGATGAAAAAAAGGAGTGAATGAAAAATACTAACATTCGTGAAGAAAGAGTTTTCAAAATAAATGAATAAACCTTTTTAAATAAAGTGCAAATAAAAAAGATAAAAAAATGGAGTCAATGAGAAAGTGATAAACATTCGAGAAGAAAGAGTTTTCAAAATAAATGAATAAACCTTTGTAAATAAAGTGCAAATAAAAAAGATGAAAAAAATGGAGTCAATGAAAAATACTTACATTCGAGAAGAAAGAGTTTTCAAAATAAATGAATAAACCTTTTTAAATAAAGTGCAAATAAAAAAGATGAAAAAAATGGAGTCAATGAAAAATACTAACATTCGAGAAGAAAGAGTTTTCAAAATAAATGAATAAACCTTTTTAAATAAAGTTCAAATAAAAAAGATGAAAAAAATGGAGTCAATGAAAAATACTTACATTCGAGAAGAAAGAGTTTTCAAAATAAATGAATAAACCTTTTTAAATAAAGTGCAAATAAAAAAGATGAAAAAAATGGAGTCAATGAAAAATACTAACATTCGAGAAGAAAGAGTTTTCAAAATAAATGAATAAACCTTTTTAAATAAAGTGCAAATAAAAAAGATCAAAAAAATGGAGTGAATGAGAAAGTGATAAACATTCGAGAATTAAGAGTTTTCAAAATAAATGAATAAACCTTTTTAAATAAAGTGCAAATAAAAAAGATGAAAAAAATGGAGTCAATGAAAAATACTAACATTCGAGAAGAAAGAGTTTTCAAAATAAATGAATAAACCTTTTTAAATAAAGTGCAAATAAAAAAGTGAAAAAAATGGAATCAATGAAAAATACTAACATTCGAGAAGAAAGAGTTTTCAAAATAAATTAATAAACCTTTTTAAATAAAGTGCAAATAAAAAAGATGAAAAAAATGGAGTCAATGCTTAATATAAACATTCGAGAAGAAAGAGTTTTCAAAATAAATGAATAAACCTTTTTAAATAAAGTGCAAATAAAAAAGATGAAAAAAATGGAGTGAATGCTAAATAAAAACATTCAAGAAGAACGAGTTTTCAAAATAAATGAATAAACCTTTTTAAATAAAGTGCAAATAAAAAAGATGAAAAAAATGGAGTGAATGCTAAATAAAAACATTCAAGAAGAACGAGTTTTCAAAATAAATGAATAAACCTCTTTAAATAAAAAAGAAGTAAAAAAGGAGTGATCTAAATAGTGATAAACATTCGAAAAGAAAGAGTTTTCAAAATAAATGAATAAACCTTTTTAAATAAAAAAGATAAAAAAAGGAGTGAATGAGAAAGTAATTAACATTCGAGAAGAAAGAGTTTTCAAAATAAATGAATAAACCTTTTTAAATAAAGTGCAAATAAAAAAGATAAAAAAATGGAGTCAATGCGAAAGTGATAAACATTCGAGAAGAAAGAGTTTTCAAAATAAATGAATAAACCTTTTTAAATAAAGTGCAAATAAAAAAGATGAAAAAAATGGAGTCAATGAAAAATACTTACATTCGAGAAGAAAGAGTTTTCAAAATAAATGAATAAACCTTTTTAAATAAAGTGCAAATAAAAAAGATGAAAAAAATGGAGTCAATGAAAAATACTAACATTCGAGAAGAAAGAGTTTTCAAAATAAATGAATAAACCTTTTTAAATAAAGTGCAAATAAAAAAGATGAAAAAAATGGAGTCAATGAAAAATACTAACATTCGAGAAGAAAGAGTTTTCAAAATAAATGAATAAACCTTTTTAAATAAAGTGCAAATAAAAAAGATCAAAAAAATGGAGTCAATGCGAAAGTGATAAACATTCGAGAATTAAGAGTTTTCAAAATAAATGAATAAACCTTTTTAAATAAAGTTCAAATAAAAAAGATAAAAAAATGGAGTCAATGCGAAAGTGATAAACATTCGAGAAGAAAGAGTTTTCAAAATAAATGAATAAACCTTTTTAAATAAAGTTCAAATAAAAAAGTGAAAAAAATGGAATCAATGAAAAATACTAACATTCGAGAAGAAAGAGTTTTCAAAATAAATGAATAAACCTTTTTAAATAAAGTGCAAATAAAAAAGATCAAAAAAATGGAGTGAATGCTAAATAAAAACATTCAAGAAGAACGAGTTTTCAAAATAAATGAATAAACCTCTTTAAATAAAAAAGAAGTAAAAAAGGAGTGAATTAAATAGTGATAAACATTCGAAAAGAAAGAGTTTTCAAAATAAATGAATAAACCTTTTTAAATAAAAAAGATGAAAAAAGGAGTGAATGAGAAAGTAATTAACTTACGAGAAGAAAGAGTTTTCAAAATAAATGAATAAACCTTTTTAAATAAAGTGCAAATAAAAAAGATAAAAAAATGGAGTCAATGCGAAAGTGATAAACATTCGAGAAGAAAGAGTTTTCAAAATAAATGAATAAACCTTTTTAAATAAAATGCAAATAAAAAAGATGAAAAAAATGGAGTCAATGAAAAATACTTACATTCGAGAAGAAAGAGTTTTCAAAATAAATGAATAAACCTTTTTAAATAAAGTGCAAATAAAAAAGTGAAAAAAATGTAGTGAATTCTTTATATAAACATTTGAGAAGAAAGAGTTTTCAAAATAAATGAATAAACCTTTTTAAATAAAGTGCAAATAAAAAAGATGAAAAAAATGGAGTCAATGAAAAATACTTACATTCGAGAAGAAAGAGTTTTCAAAATAAAAAATCTTTTTAAATAAAGTGCAAATAAAAAAGATAAAAAAAATGGAGTGAATGCTGAAGATAAACATTCGAGAAGAAAGAGTTTTCAAAATAAATGAATAAACCTTTTTAAATAAAGTGCAAATAAAAAAGATGAAAAAAATGGAATCAATGAAAAATACTAACATTCGAGAAGAAAGAGTTTTCAAAATAAATGAATAAACCTTTTTAAATAAAGTGCAAACAAAAAAGATGAAAAAAATGGAATCAATGAAAAATACTAACATTCGAGAAGAAAGAGTTTTCAAAATAAATGAATAAACCTTTTTAAATAAAGTGCAAATAAAAAAGATGAAAAAAATGGAGTCAATGAAAAATATAAACATTCGAAAAGAAAGAGTTTTCAAAATAAATGAATAAACCTTTTTAAATAAAGTGCAAATAAAAAAGATGAAAAAAATGGAGTCAATGAAAAATATAAACATTCGAGAAGAAAGAGTTTTCAAAATAAATGAATAAACCTTTTTAAATAAAGTGCAAATAAAAAAGATGAAAAAAATGGAGTCAATGAAAAATACTAACATTCGAGAAGAAAGAGTTTTCAAAATAAAAAATCTTTTTAAATAAAGTGCAAATAAAAAAGATAAAAAAAATGGAGTCAATGAAAAATACTAACATTCGAGAAGAAAGAGTTTTCAAAATAAATGAATAAACCTTTTTAAATAAAGTGCAAATAAAAAAGTGAAAAAAATGGAGTCAATGAAAAATATAAACATTCGAGAAGAAAGAGTTTTCAAAATAAATGAATAAACCTTTTTAAATAAAGTGCAAATAAAAAAGTGAAAAAAATGTAGTGAATTCTTTATATAAACATTTGAGAAGAAAGAGTTTTCAAAATAAATGAATAAACCTTTTTAAATAAAGTGCAAATAAAAAAGATGAAAAAAATGGAGTCAATGAAAAATACTAACATTCGAGAAGAAAGAGTTTTCAAAATAAAAAATCTTTTTAAATAAAGTGCAAATAAAAAAGATAAAAAAAATGGAGTCAATGAAAAATACTTACATTCGAAAAGAAAGAGTTTTCAAAATAAATGAATAAACCTTTTTAAATAAAGTTCAAATAAAAAAGATAAAAAAATGGAGTCAATGCGAAAGTGATAAACATTCGAGAAGAAAGAGTTTTCAAAATAAATGAATAAACCTTTTTAAATAAAGTGCAAATAAAAAAGTGAAAAAAATGTAGTGAATTCTTTATATAAACATTCGAGAAGAAAGAGTTTTCAAAATAAATGAATAAACCTTTTTAAATAAAGTGCAAATAAAAAAGATGAAAAAAATGGAGTCAATGAAAAATACTAACATTCGAGAAGAAAGAGTTTTCAAAATAAATAAAAAACCTTTTTAAATAAAGTGCAAATAAAAAAGATGAAATAAATGGAGTGAATGAGAAATATAAACATTCGAGAAGAAAGAGTTTTCAAAATAAATGAATAAACCTTTTTAAATAAAGTGCAAATAAAAAAGATGAAATTAATGGAGTGAATGCTTTATATAAACATTCGAGAAGAAAGAGTTTTCAAAATAAATGAATAAACCTTTTTAAATAAAGTGCAAATAAAAAAGATAAAAAAAATGGAGTGAATGAGAAAGTGATAAACATTCGAGAAGAAAGAGTTTTCAAAATAAATGAATAAACCTTTTTAAATAAAGTGCAAATAAAAAAGATGAAAAAAATGGAGTCAATGCGAAAGTGATAAACATTCGAGAAGAAAGAGTTTTCAAAATAAAAAACCTTTTTAAATAAAGTGCAAATAAAAAAGATGAAATTAATGGAGTGAATGCTTTATATAAACATTCGAGAAGAAAGAGTTTTCAAAATAAATGAATAAACCTTTTTAAATAAAGTGCAAATAAAAAAGATCAAAAAAATGGAGTCAATGAAAAATATAAACATTCGAGAAGAAAGAGTTTTCAAAATAAATGAATAAACCTTTTTAAATAAAGTGCAAATAAAAAGATGAAATAAATGGAGTCAATGAAAAATATAAACATTCGAGAAGAAAGAGTTTTCAAAATAAATGAATAAACCTTTTTAAATAAAGTGCAAATAAAAAAGATAAATAAAATGGAGTCATTGAAAAATACTAACATTCGAGAAGAAAGAGTTTTCAAAAAAAATGAATAAACCTTTTTAAATAAAGTGCAAATAAAAAAGTGAAAAAAATGTAGTGAATTCTTTATATAAACATTTGAGAAGAAAGAGTTTTCAAAATAAATGAATAAACCTTTTTAAATAAAGTGCAAATAAAAAAGATGAAAAAATGGAGTCAATGAAAAATACTAACATTCGAGAAGAAAGAGTTTTCAAAATAAAAAACCTTTTTAAATAAAGTGCAAATAAAAAAGATGAAATAAATGGAGTGAATGCTTTATATAAACATTCGAGAAGAAAGAGTTTTCAAAATAAATGAATAAACCTTTTTAAATAAAGTGCAAATAAAAAAAATAAAAAAAATGGAGTGAATGAGAAAGTGATAAACATTCGAGAAGAAAGAGTTTTCAAAATAAATGAATAAACCTTTTTAAATAAAGTGCAAAAAAAAAAGATGAAATAAATGGAGTGAATGCGAAAGTGATAAACATTCGAGAAGAAAGAGTTTTCAAAATAAATGAATAAACCTTTTTAAATAAAGTGCAAATAAAAAAGTGAAAAAAATGTTGTGAATTCTTTATATAAACATTTGAGAAGAAAGAGTTTTCAAAATAAATGAATAAACCTTTTTAAATAAAGTGCAAATAAAAAAGATGAAAAAAATGGAGTCAATGAAAAATACTAACATTCGAGAAGAAAGAGTTTTCAAAATGAATAAACCTTTTTAAATAAAGTGCAAATAAAAAAGATGAAATAAATGGAGTGAATGAGAAATATAAACATTCGAGAAGAAAGAGTTTTCAAAATAAATGAATAAACCTTTTTAAATAAAGTGCAAATAAAAAAGATCAAAAAAATGGAGTGAATGAGAAAGTGATAAACATTCGAGAAGAAATAGTTTTCAAAATAAATGAATAAACCTTTTTAAATAAAGTGCAAATAAAAAGATGAAATAAATGGAGTCAATGAAAAATACTAACATTCGAGAAGAAAGAGTTTTCAAAATAAAAAATCTTTTTAAATAAAGTGCAAATAAAAAAGATGAAAAAAATGGAGTCAATGAAAAATACTAACATTCGAGAAGAAAGAGTTTTCAAAATAAATGAATAAACCTTTTTAAATAAAGTGCAAATAAAAAAGATGAAAAAAATGGAGTCAATGAAAAATACTAACATTCGAGAAGAAAGAGTTTTCAAAATAAAAAACCTTTTTAAATAAAGTGCAAATAAAAAAGATGAAATAAATGTAGTGAATTCTTTATATAAGCATTTGAGAAGAAAGAGTTTTCAAAATAAATGAATAAACCTTTTTAAATAAAGTGCAAATAAAAAAGATGAAAAAATGGAGTCAATGAAAAATACTAACATTCGAGAAGAAAGAGTTTTCAAAATAAAAAACCTTTTTAAATAAAGTGCAAATAAAAAAGATGAAATAAATGGAGTGAATTCTTTATATAAACATTTGAGAAGAAAGAGTTTTCAAAATAAATGAATAAACCTTTTTAAATAAAGTGCAAATAAAAAAGATGAAAAAAATGGAGTCAATGAAAAATACTAACATTCGAGAAGAAAGAGTTTTCAAAATAAAAAATCTTTTTAAATAAAGTGCAAATAAAAAAGATGAAAAAAATGGAGTCAATGCGAAAGTGATAAACATTCGAGAAGAAAGAGTTTTCAAAATAAATGAATAAACCTTTTTAAATAAAGTGCAAATAAAAAAGATAAAAAAAATGGAGTCATTGAAAAATACTAACATTCGAGAAGAAAGAGTTTTCAAAATAAATGAATAAACCTTTTTAAATAAAGTGCAAATAAAAAAGATAAAAAAAATGGAGTCAATGAAAAATACTAACATTCGAGAAGAAAGAGTTTTCAAAATAAAAAATCTTTTTAAATAAAGTGCAAATAAAAAAGATGAAAAAAATGGAGTCAATGAAAAATACTAACATTCGAGAAGAAAGAGTTTTCAAAATAAAAAATCTTTTTAAATAAAGTGCAAATAAAAAAGATGAAATTAATGGAGTGAATGCTTTATATAAACATTCGAGAAGAAAGAGTTTTCAAAATAAATGAATAAACCTTTTTAAATAAAGTGCAAATAAAAAAGATCAAAAAATGGAGTGAATGAGAAAGTGATAAACATTCGAGAAGAAAGAGTTTTCAAAATAAATGAATAAACCTTTTTAAATAAAGTGCAAATAAAAAGATGAAATAAATGGAGTCAATGAAAAATATAAACATTCGAGAAGAAAGAGTTTTCAAAATAAATGAATAAACCTTTTTAAATAAAGTGCAAATAAAAAAGATAAAAAAAATGGAGTCATTGAAAAATACTAACATTCGAGAAGAAAGAGTTTTCAAAATAAAAAATCTTTTTAAATAAAGTGCAAATAAAAAAGATAAAAAAAATGGAGTCAATGAAAAATATAAACATTCGAGAAGAAAGAGTTTTCAAAATAAAAAATCTTTTTAAATAAAGTGCAAATAAAAAAGATAAAAAAAATGGAGTCAATGAAAAATACTTACATTCGAAAAGAAAGAGTTTTCAAAATAAATGAATAAACCTTTTTAAATAAAGTGCAAATAAAAAAGATGAAAAAAATGTAGTGAATTCTTTATATAAACATTTGAGAAGAAAGAGTTTTCAAAATAAATGAATAAAACTTTTTAAATAAAGTGCAAATAAAAAAGATAAAAAAAATGGAGTCAATGAAAAATACTAACATTCGAGAAGAAAGAGTTTTCAAAATAAATGAATAAACCTTTTTAAATAAAGTGCAAATAAAAAAGATGAAAAAATGGAGTCAATGCGAAAGTGATAAACATTCGAGAAGAAAGAGTTTTCAAAATAAATGAATAAACCTTTTTAAATAAAGTGCAAATAAAAAAGTGAAAAAAATGTTGTGAATTCTTTATATAAACATTTGAGAAGAAAGAGTTTTCAAAATAAATGAATAAACCTTTTTAAATAAAGTGCAAATAAAAAAGATGAAAAAAATGGAGTCAATGAAAAATACTAACATTCGAGAAGAAAGAGTTTTCAAAATAAATGAATAAACCTTTTTAAATAAAGTGCAAATAAAAAAGTGAAAAAAATGGAGTCAATGAAAAATACTAACATTCGAGAAGAAAGAGTTTTCAAAATAAATGAATAAACCTTTTTAAATAAAGTGCAAATAAAAAAGATGAAAAAATGGAGTCAATGAAAAATACTAACATTCGAGAAGAAAGAGTTTTCAAAATAAAAAATCTTTTTAAATAAAGTGCAAATAAAAAAGATGAAAAAAATGGAGTCAATGAAAAATACTAACATTCGAGAAGAAAGAGTTTTCAAAATAAAAAACCTTTTTAAATAAAGTGCAAATAAAAAAGTGAAAAAAATGTAGTGAATTCTTTATATAAACATTCGAGAAGAAAGAGTTTTCAAAATAAATGAATAAACCTTTTTAAATAAAGTGCAAATAAAAAAGATGAAAAAATGGAGTCAATGAAAAATACTAACATTCGAGAAGAAAGAGTTTTCAAAATAAAAAACCTTTTTAAATAAAGTGCAAAAAAAAAAGATGAAATAAATGGAGTGAATGAGAAATTTAAACATTCGAGAAGAAAGAGTTTTCAAAATAAATGAATAAACCTTTTTAAATAAAGTGCAAATAAAAAAGATGAGATAAATGGAGTGAATGAGAAATATAAACATTCGAGAAGAAAGAGTTTTCAAAATAAATGAATAAACCTTTTTAAATAAAGTGCAAATAAAAAAGATCAAAAAAATGGAGTCAATGCGAAAGTGATAAACATTCGAGAAGAAAGAGTTTTCAAAATAAATGAATAAACCTTTTTAAATAAAGTGCAAATAAAAAAGATGAAATTAATGGAGTCAATGAAAAATACTAACATTCGAGAAGAAAGAGTTTTCAAAATAAATGAATAAACCTTTTTAAATAAAGTGCAAATAAAAAAGATCAAAAAAATGGAGTGAATGAGAAATACTAACATTCGAGAATAACGAGTTTTCAAAATAAATGAATAAACCTTTTTAAATAAAGTGCAAATAAAAAAGTGAAAAAAATGGAGTCAATGAAAAATACTAACATTCGAGAAGAAAGAGTTTTCAAAATAAAAAATCTTTTTAAATAAAGTGCAAATAAAAAAGATGAAAAAAATGGAGTCAATGCGAAAGTGATAAACATTCGAGAAGAAAGAGTTTTCAAAATAAATGAATAAACCTTTTTAAATAAAGTGCAAATAAAAAAGATGAAAAAAATGGAGTCAATGAAAAATACTAACATTCGAGAAGAAAGAGTTTTCAAAATAAAAAACCTTTTTAAATAAAGTGCAAATAAAAAAGTGAAAAAAATGTAGTGAATTCTTTATATAAACATTCGAGAAGAAAGAGTTTTCAAAATAAATGAATAAACCTTTTTAAATAAAGTGCAAATAAAAAAGATGAAAAAATGGAGTCAATGAAAAATACTAACATTCGAGAAGAAAGAGTTTTCAAAATAAAAAACCTTTTTAAATAAAGTGCAAAAAAAAAAGATGAAATAAATGGAGTGAATGAGAAATTTAAACATTCGAGAAGAAAGAGTTTTCAAAATAAATGAATAAACCTTTTTAAATAAAGTGCAAATAAAAAAGATGAGATAAATGGAGTGAATGAGAAATATAAACATTCGAGAAGAAAGAGTTTTCAAAATAAATGAATAAACCTTTTTAAATAAAGTGCAAATAAAAAAGATCAAAAAAATGGAGTCAATGAAAAAGTGATAAACATTCGAGAAGAAAGAGTTTTCAAAATAAATGAATAAACCTTTTTAAATAAAGTGCAAATAAAAAAGATGAAATAAATGGAGTGAATGCGAAAGTGATAAACATTCGAGAAGAAAGAGTTTTCAAAATAAATGAATAAACCTTTTTAAATAAAGTGCAAATAAAAAAGTGAAAAAAATGTAGTGAATTCTTTATATAAACATTTGAGAAGAAAGAGTTTTCAAAATAAATGAATAAACCTTTTTAAATAAAGTGCAAATAAAAAAGATGAAAAAATGTAGTGAATTCTTTATATAAACATTTGAGAAGAAAGAGTTTTCAAAATAAATGAATAAACCTTTTTAAATAAAGTGCAAATAAAAAAGATGAAAAAATGGAGTCAATGAAAAATACTAACATTCGAGAAGAAAGAGTTTTCAAAATAAAAAATCTTTTTAAATAAAGTGCAAATAAAAAAGATGAAAAAAATGGAGTCAATGCGAAAGTGATAAACATTCGAGAAGAAAGAGTTTTCAAAATAAATGAATAAACCTTTTTAAATAAAGTGCAAATAAAAAAGATGAAATTAATGGAGTCAATGAAAAATACTAACATTCGAGAAGAAAGAGTTTTCAAAATAAATGAATAAACCTTTTTAAATAAAGTGCAAATAAAAAAGATCAAAAAAATGGAGTGAATGAGAAAGTGATAAACATTCGAGAAGAAAGAGTTTTCAAAATAAATGAATAAACCTTTTTAAATAAAGTGCAAATAAAAAAGATGAAAAAATGGAGTGAATGAGAAATACTAACATTCGAGAATAACGAGTTTTCAAAATAAATGAATAAACCTTTTTAAATAAAGTGCAAATAAAAAAGTGAAAAAAATGGAGTCAATGAAAAATACTAACATTCGAGAAGAAAGAGTTTTCAAAATAAAAAATCTTTTTAAATAAAGTGCAAATAAAAACGATGAAAAAAATGGAGTCAATGCGAAAGTGATAAACATTCGAGAAGAAAGAGTTTTCAAAATAAATGAATAAACCTTTTTAAATAAAGTGCAAATAAAAAAGATGAAATTAATGGAGTCAATGAAAAATACTAACATTCGAGAAGAAAGAGTTTTCAAAATAAATGAATAAACCTTTTTAAATAAAGTGCAAATAAAAAAGATAAAAAAAATGGAGTCATTGAAAAATACTAACATTCGAGAAGAAAGAGTTTTCAAAATAAATGAATAAACCTTTTTAAATAAAGTGCAAATAAAAAAGTGAAAAAAATGTAGTGAATTCTTTATATAAACATTTGAGAAGAAAGAGTTTTCAAAATAAATGAATAAACCTTTTTAAATAAAGTGCAAATAAAAAAGATGAAAAAATGGAGTCAATGAAAAATACTAACATTCGAGAAGAAAGAGTTTTCAAAATAAATGAATAAACCTTTTTAAATAAAGTGCAAATAAAAAAGTGAAAAAAATGTAGTGAATTCTTTATATAAACTTTCGAGAAGAAAGAGTTTTCAAAATAAATGAATAAACCTTTTTAAATAAAGTGCAAATAAAAAAGATGAAATAAATGGAGTGAATGAGAAATATAAACATTCGAGAAGAAAGAGTTTTCAAAATAAATGAATAAACCTTTTTAAATAAAGTGCAAATAAAAAAGATGAAAAAAATGGAGTCAATGAAAAATACTAACATTCGAGAAGAAAGAGTTTTCAAAATAAAAAATCTTTTTAAATAAAGTGCAAATAAAAAAGATGAAAAAAATGGAGTCAATGCGAAAGTGATAAACATTCGAGAAGAAAGAGTTTTCAAAATAAATGAATAAACCTTTTTAAATAAAGTGCAAATAAAAAAGATGAAATTAATGGAGTGAATGCTTTATATAAACATTCGAGAAGAAAGAGTTTTCAAAATAAATGAATAAACCTTTTTAAATAAAGTGCAAATAAAAAAGATCAAAAAATGGAGTGAATGAGAAAGTGATAAACATTCGAGAAGAAAGAGTTTTCAAAATAAATGAATAAACCTTTTTAAATAAAGTGCAAATAAAAAGATGAAATAAATGGAGTCAATGAAAAATATAAACATTCGAGAAGAAAGAGTTTTCAAAATAAATGAATAAACCTTTTTAAATAAAATGCAAATAAAAAAGATAAAAAAAATGGAGTCATTGAAAAATACTAGCATTCGAGAAGAAAGAGTTTTCAAAATAAATGAATAAACCTTTTTAAATAAAGTGCAAATAAAAAAGTGAAAAAAATGTAGTGAATTCTTTATATAAACATTCGAGAAGAAAGAGTTTTCAAAATAAATGAATAAACCTTTTTAAATAAAGTGCAAATAAAAAAGATGAAAAAATGGAGTCAATGAAAAATACTAACATTCGAGAAGAAAGAGTTTTCAAAATAAAAAACCTTTTTAAATAAAGTGCAAAAAAAAAAGATGAAATAAATGGAGTGAATGAGAAATATAAACATTCGAGAAGAAAGAGTTTTCAAAATAAATGAATAAACCTTTTTAAATAAAGTGCAAATAAAAAAGATGAGATAAATGGAGTGAATGAGAAATATAAACATTCGAGAAGAAAGAGTTTTCAAAATAAATGAATAAACCTTTTTAAATAAAGTGCAAATAAAAAAGATCAAAAAAATGGAGTCAATGAAAAAGTGATAAACATTCGAGAAGAAAGAGTTTTCAAAATAAATGAATAAACCTTTTTAAATAAAGTGCAAATAAAAAAGATGAAATAAATGGAGTGAATGCGAAAGTGATAAACATTCGAGAAGAAAGAGTTTTCAAAATAAATGAATAAACCTTTTTAAATAAAGTGCAAATAAAAAAGTGAAAAAAATGTAGTGAATTCTTTATATAAACATTTGAGAAGAAAGAGTTTTCAAAATAAATGAATAAACCTTTTTAAATAAAGTGCAAATAAAAAGATGAAAAAATGGAGTCAATGAAAAATACTAACATTCGAGAATAACGAGTTTTCAAAATAAATGAATAAACCTTTTTAAATAAAGTGCAAATAAAAAAGTGAAAAAAATGGAGTCAATGAAAAATACTAACATTCGAGAAGAAAGAGTTTTCAAAATAAAAAATCTTTTTAAATAAAGTGCAAATAAAAAAGATGAAAAAAATGGAGTCAATGCGAAAGTGATAAACATTCGAGAAGAAAGAGTTTTCAAAATAAATGAATAAACCTTTTTAAATAAAGTGCAAATAAAAAAGATGAAATTAATGGAGTCAATGAAAAATACTAACATTCGAGAAGAAAGAGTTTTCAAAATAAATGAATAAACCTTTTTAAATAAAGTGCAAATAAAAAAGATAAAAAAAATGGAGTCATTGAAAAATACTAACATTCGAGAAGAAAGAGTTTTCAAAATAAATGAATAAACCTTTTTAAATAAAGTGCAAATAAAAAAGTGAAAAAAATGTAGTGAATTCTTTATATAAACATTTGAGAAGAAAGAGTTTTCAAAATAAATGAATAAACCTTTTTAAATAAAGTGCAAATAAAAAAGATGAAAAAATGGAGTCAATGAAAAATACTAACATTCGAGAATAACGAGTTTTCAAAATAAATGAATAAACCTTTTTAAATAAAGTGCAAATAAAAAAGATGAAAAAAATGGAGTCAATGAAAAATACTAACATTCGAGAAGAAAGAGTTTTCAAAATAAAAATTTTTTTTAAATAAAGTGCAAATAAAAAAGATGAAAAAAATGGAGTCAATGCGAAAGTGATAAACATTCGAGAAGAAAGAGTTTTCAAAATAAATGAATAAACCTTTTTAAATAAAGTGCAAATAAAAAAAATAAAATTAATGGAGTGAATGAGAAATATAAACATTCGAGAAGAAAGAGTTTTCAAAATAAATGAATAAACCTTTTTAAATAAAGTGCAAATAAAAAAGATCAAAAAAATGGAGTGAATGAGAAAGTGATAAACATTCGAGAAGAAATAGTTTTCAAAATAAATGAATAAACCTTTTTAAATAAAGTGCAAATAAAAAGATGAAATAAATGGAGTCAATGAAAAATACTAACATTCGAGAAGAAAGAGTTTTCAAAATAAAAAATCTTTTTAAATAAAGTGCAAATAAAAAAGATGAAAAAAATGGAGTCAATGAAAAATACTAACATTCGAGAAGAAAGAGTTTTCAAAATAAATGAATAAACCTTTTTAAATAAAGTGCAAATAAAAAAGATGAAAAAAATGGAGTCAATGAAAAATACTAACATTCGAGAAGAAAGAGTTTTCAAAATAAAAAACCTTTTTAAATAAAGTGCAAATAAAAAAGATGAAATAAATGTAGTGAATTCTTTATATAAGCATTTGAGAAGAAAGAGTTTTCAAAATAAATGAATAAACCTTTTTAAATAAAGTGCAAATAAAAAAGATGAAAAAATGGAGTCAATGAAAAATACTAACATTCGAGAAGAAAGAGTTTTCAAAATAAAAAACCTTTTTAAATAAAGTGCAAATAAAAAAGATGAAATAAATGGAGTGAATTCTTTATATAAACATTTGAGAAGAAAGAGTTTTCAAAATAAATGAATAAACCTTTTTAAATAAAGTGCAAATAAAAAAGATGAAAAAAATGGAGTCAATGAAAAATACTAACATTCGAGAAGAAAGAGTTTTCAAAATAAAAAATCTTTTTAAATAAAGTGCAAATAAAAAAGATGAAAAAAATGGAGTCAATGCGAAAGTGATAAACATTCGAGAAGAAAGAGTTTTCAAAATAAATGAATAAACCTTTTTAAATAAAGTGCAAATAAAAAAGATGAAATTAATGGAGTGAATGCTTTATATAAACATTCGAGAAGAAAGAGTTTTCAAAATAAATGAATAAACCTTTTTAAATAAAGTGCAAATAAAAAAGATCAAAAAATGGAGTGAATGCGAAAGTGATAAACATTCGAGAAGAAAGAGTTTTCAAAATAAATGAATAAACCTTTTTAAATAAAGTGCAAATAAAAAGATGAAATAAATGGAGTCAATGAAAAATATAAACATTCGAGAAGAAAGAGTTTTCAAAATAAATGAATAAACCTTTTTAAATAAAGTGCAAATAAAAAAGATAAAAAAAATGGAGTCATTGAAAAATACTAACATTCGAGAAGAAAGAGTTTTCAAAATAAATGAATAAACCTTTTTAAATAAAGTGCAAATAAAAAAGTGAAAAAAATGTAGTGAATTCTTTATATAAACATTTGAGAAGAAAGAGTTTTCAAAATAAATGAATAAACCTTTTTAAATAAAGTGCAAATAAAAAAGATGAAAAAATGGAGTCAATGCGAAAGTGATAAACATTCGAGAAGAAAGAGTTTTCAAAATAAATGAATAAACCTTTTTAAATAAAGTGCAAATAAAAAAGTGAAAAAAATGTAGTGAATTCTTTATATAAACATTTGAGAAGAAAGAGTTTTCAAAATAAATGAATAAACCTTTTTAAATAAAGTGCAAATAAAAAAGATGAAAAAATGGAGTCAATGAAAAATACTAACATTCGAGAAGAAAGAGTTTTCAAAATAAATGAATAAACCTTTTTAAATAAAGTGCAAATAAAAAAAATAAAAAAAATGGAGTGAATGAGAAAGTGATAAACATTCGAGAAGAAAGAGTTTTCAAAATAAATGAATAAACCTTTTTAAATAAAGTGCAAATAAAAAAGATGAAATAAATGGAGTGAATGAGAAAGTGATAAACATTCGAGAAGAAAGAGTTTTCAAAATAAATGAATAAACCTTTTTAAATAAAGTGCAAATAAAAAAGTGAAAAAAATGTAGTGAATTCTTTATATAAACATTTGAGAAGAAAGAGTTTTCAAAATAAATGAATAAACCTTTTTAAATAAAGTGCAAATAAAAAAGATGAAAAAATGGAGTCAATGAAAAATACTAACATTCGAGAATAACGAGTTTTCAAAATAAAAAACCTTTTTAAATAAAGTGCAAATAAAAAAGATGAAATAAATGGAGTGAATGAGAAATATAGACATTCGAGAAGAAAGAGTTTTCAAAATAAATGAATAAACCTTTTTAAATAAAGTGCAAATAAAAAAGATGAAAAAAATGGAGTGAATGAGAAAGTGATAAACATTCGAGAAGAAAGAGTTTTCAAAATAAATGAATAAACCTTTTTAAATAAAGTGCAAATAAAAAAGATGAAATTAATGGAGTGAATGCTTTATATAAACATTCGAGAAGAAAGAGTTTTCAAAATAAATGAATAAACCTTTTTAAATAAAGTGCAAATAAAAAAGATGAAAAAATGGAGTCAATGAAAAATACTAACATTCGAGAATAACGAGTTTTCAAAATAAAAAACCTTTTTAAATAAAGTGCAAATAAAAAAGATGAAATAAATGGAGTCAATGAAAAATACTAACTCTCGAGAAGAAAGAGTTTTCAAAATAAAAAATCTTTTTAAATAAAGTGCAAATAAAAAAGATGAAAAAAATGGAGTCAATGCGAAAGTGATAAACATTCGAGAAGAAAGAGTTTTCAAAATAAATGAATAAACCTTTTTAAATAAAGTGCAAATAAAAAGATGAAATAAATGGAGTCAATGAAAAATACTAACATTCGAGAAGAAAGAGTTTTCAAAATAAATGAATAAACCTTTTTAAATAAAGTGCAAATAAAAAAGATCAAAAAAATGGAGTGAATGAGAAAGTGATAAACATTCGAGAAGAAAGAGTTTTCAAAATAAATGAATAAACCTTTTTAAATAAAGTGCAAATAAAAAGATGAAATAAATGGAGTCAATGAAAAATATAAACATTCGAGAAGAAAGAGTTTTCAAAATAAATGAATAAACCTTTTTAAATAAAGTGCAAATAAAAAAGATAAAAAAAATGGAGTCATTGAAAAATACTAACATTCGAGAAGAAAGAGTTTTCAAAATAAATGAATAAACCTTTTTAAATAAAGTGCAAATAAAAAAGTGAAAAAAATGTAGTGAATTCTTTATATAAACATTTGAGAAGAAAGAGTTTTCAAAATAAATGAATAAACCTTTTTAAATAAAGTGCAAATAAAAAAGATGAAAAAATGGAGTCAATGAAAAATACTAACATTCGAGAAGAAAGAGTTTTCAAAATAAAAAACCTTTTTAAATAAAGTGCAAATAAAAAAGATGAAAAAATGGAGTCAATGAAAAATACTAACATTCGAGAAGAAAGAGTTTTCAAAATAAAAAACCTTTTTAAATAAAGTGCAAATAAAAAAGATGAAATAAATGGAGTGAATGAGAAATATAAACATTCGAGAAGAAAGAGTTTTCAAAATAAAAAATCTTTTTAAATAAAGTGCAAATAAAAAAGATCCAAAAAATCGAGTGAATGAGAAAGTGATATACATTCGAGAAGAAAGAGTTTTCAAAATAAATGAATAAACCTTTTTAAATAAAGTGCAAATAAAAAAGATGAAATAAATGGAGTGAATGCGAAAGTGATAAACATTCGAGAAGAAAGAGTTTTCAAAATAAATGAATAAACCTTTTTAAATAAAGTGCAAATAAAAAAGTGAAAAAAATGTAGTGAATTCTTTATATAAACATTTGAGAAGAAAGAGTTTTCAAAATAAATGAATAAACATTTTTAAATAAAGTGCAAATAAAAAAGATGAAAAAATGGAGTCAATGAAAAATACTAACATTCGAGAATAACGAGTTTTCAAAATAAATGAATAAACCTTTTTAAATAAAGTGCAAATAAAAAAGTGAAAAAAATGTAGTGAATTCTTTATATAAACATTTGAGAAGAAAGAGTTTTCAAAATAAATGAATAAACCTTTTTAAATAAAGTGCAAATAAAAAAGATGAAAAAAATGGAGTGAATGCGAAATACTAACATTCGAGAAGAAAGAGTTTTCAAAATAAATGAATAAACCTTTTTAAATAAAGTGCAAATAAAAAAGATGAAAAAAATGGAGTCAATGCGAAAGTGATAAACATTTGAGAAGAAAGAGTTTTCAAAATAAATGAATAAACCTTTTTAAATAAAGTGCAAATAAAAAAGATGAAATTAATGGAGTGAATGCTTTATATAAACATTCGAGAAGAAAGAGTTTTCAAAATAAATGAATAAACCTTTTTAAATAAAGTGCAAATAAAAAAGATGAAAAAATGGAGTCAATGAAAAATACTAACATTCGAGAAAAAAGAGTTTTCAAAATAAATGAATAAACCTTTTTAAATAAAGTGCAAATAAAAAAGATGAAATAAATGGAGTGAATGAGAAATATAAACATTCGAGAAGAAAGAGTTTTCAAAATAAATGAATAAACCTTTTTAAATAAAGTGCAAATAAAAAAGATAAAAAAAATGGAGTCATTGAAAAATACTAACATTCGAGAAGAAAGAGTTTTCAAAATAAATGAATAAACCTTTTTAAATAAAGTGCTAATAAAAAAGTGAAATTAATGGAGTGAATGCTTTATATAAACATTTGAGAAGAAAGAGTTTTCAAAATAAATGAATAAACCTTTTTAAATAAAGTGCAAATAAAAAAGATGAAAAAATGGAGTGAATGAAAAATACTAACATTCGAGAAGAAAGAGTTTTCAAAATAAATGAATAAACCTTTTTAAATAAAGTGCAAATAAAAAAGATGAAATTAATGGAGTGAATTCTTTATAAAAACATTTGAGAAGAAAGAGTTTTCAAAATAAAAAACCTTTTTAAATAAAGTGCAAATAAAAAAGATGAAATAAATGGAGTGAATTAGAAATATAAACATTCGAGAAGAAAGAGTTTTCAAAATAAATGAATAAACCTTTTTAAATAAAGTGCAAATAAAAAAAATAAAAAAAATGGAGTGAATGCGAAAGTGATAAACATTCGAGAAGAAAGAGTTTTCAAAATAAATGAATAAACCTTTTTAAATAAAGTGCAAATAAAAAAGTGAAAAAAATGTAGTGAATTCTTTATATAAACATTTGAGAAGAAAGAGTTTTCAAAATAAAAAACCTTTTTAAATAAAGTGCAAATAAAAAAGATGAAATAAATGGAGTGAATGCGAAAGTGATAAACATTCGAGAAGAAAGAGTTTTCAAAATAAATGAATAAACCTTTTTAAATAAAGTGCAAATAAAAAAGTGAAAAAAATGTAGTGAATTCTTTATATAAACATTTGAGAAGAAAGAGTTTTCAAAATAAATGAATAAACCTTTTTAAATAAAGTGCAAATAAAAAAGATGAAAAAATGGAGTCAATGAAAAATACTAACATTCGAGAATAACGAGTTTTCAAAATAAATGAATAAACCTTTTTAAATAAAGTGCAAATAAAAAAGTGAAAAAAATGGAGTCAATGAAAAATACTAACATTCGAGAAGAAAGAGTTTTCAAAATAAAAAATCTTTTTAAATAAAGTGCAAATAAAAAAGATGAAAAAAATGGAGTCAATGCGAAAGTGATAAACATTCGAGAAGAAAGAGTTTTCAAAATAAATGAATAAACCTTTTTAAATAAAGTGCAAATAAAAAAGATGAAATTAATGGAGTGAATGAGAAATATAAACATTTGAGAAGAAAGAGTTTTCAAAATAAAAAATCTTTTTAAATAAAGTGCAAATAAAAAAGATCAAAAAAATGGAGTGAATGAGAAAGTGATAAACATTCGAGAAGAAAGAGTTTTCAAAATAAATGAATAAACCTTTTTAAATAAAGTGCAAATAAAAAGATGAAATAAATGGAGTCAATGCGAAAGTGATAAACATTCGAGAAGAAAGAGTTTTCAAAATAAATGAATAAACCTTTTTAAATAAAGTGCAAATAAAAAAGATAAAAAAAATGGAGTCATTGAAAAATACTAACATTCGAGAAGAAAGAGTTTTCAAAATAAATGAATAAACCTTTTTAAATAAAGTGCAAATAAAAAAGTGAAAAAAATGTAGTGAATTCTTTATATAAACATTTGAGAAGAAAGAGTTTTCAAAATAAATGAATAAACCTTTTTAAATAAAGTGCAAATAAAAAAGATGAAAAAATGGAGTCAATGAAAAATACTAACATTCGAGAAGAAAGAGTTTTCAAAATAAAAAACCTTTTTAAATAAAGTGCAAATAAAAAAGATGAAATAAATGGAGTCAATGCGAAAGTGATAAACATTCGAGAAGAAAGAGTTTTCAAAATAAATGAATAAACCTTTTTAAATAAAGTGCAAATAAAAAAGTGAAAAAAATGTAGTGAATTCTTTATATAAACATTTGAGAAGAAAGAGTTTTCAAAATAAATGAATAAACCTTTTTAAATAAAGTGCAAATAAAAAAGATGAAAAAAATGGAGTGAATGCGAAATACTAACATTCGAGAAGAAAGAGTTTTCAAAATAAATGAATAAACCTTTTTAAATAAAGTGCAAATAAAAAAGATGAAAAAATGGAGTCAATGCGAAAGTGATAAACATTCGAGAAGAAAGAGTTTTCAAAATAAAAAATCTTTTTAAATAAAGTGCAAATATAAAAGATAAAAAAAATGGAGTCAATGAAAAATACTAACATTCGAGAAGAAAGAGTTTTCAAAATAAAAAATCTTTTTAAATAAAGTGCAAATAAAAAAGATAAAAAAAATGGAGTCAATGAAAAATACTAATATTCGAAAAGAAAGAGTTTTCAAAATAAATGAATAAACCTTTTTAAATAAAGTGCAAATAAAAAAGATGAAATTAATGGAGTGAATTCTTTATATAAACATTTGAGAAGAAAGAGTTTTCAAAATAAATGAATAAACCTTTTTAAATAAAGTGCAAATAAAAAAGATGAAAAAAATGGAGTGAATGCGAAATACTAACATTCGAGAAGAAAGAGTTTTCAAAATAAATGAATAAACCTTTTTAAATAAAGTGCAAATAAAAAAAATAAAAAAAATGGAGTCAATGAAAAATACTAACATTCGAGAAGAAAGAGTTTTCAAAATAAAAAATCTTTTTAAATAAAGTGCAAATATAAAAGATAAAAAAAATGGAGTCAATGAAAAATACTAACATTCGAGAAGAAAGAGTTTTCAAAATAAAAAATCTTTTTAAATAAAGTGCAAATAAAAAAGATAAAAAAAATGGAGTCAATGAAAAATACTAATATTCGAAAAGAAAGAGTTTTCAAAATAAATGAATAAACCTTTTTAAATAAAGTGCAAATAAAAAAGATGAAATTAATGGAGTGAATTCTTTATATAAACATTTGAGAAGAAAGAGTTTTCAAAATAAATGAATAAACCTTTTTAAATAAAGTGCAAATAAAAAAGATGAAAAAAATGGAGTCAATGAAAAATACTAACATTCGAGAAGAAAGAGTTTTCAAAATAAATGAATAAACCTTTTTAAATAAAGTGCAAATAAAAAAGATGAAAAAATGGAGTCAATGAAAAATACTAACATTCGAGAATAACGAGTTTTCAAAATAAAAAACCTTTTTAAATAAAGTGCAAATAAAAAAGATGAAAAAAATGGAGTGAATGCTTTATATAAACATTCGAGAAGAAAGAGTTTTCAAAATAAATGAATAAACCTTTTTAAATAAAGTGCAAATAAAAAAGATGAAAAAATGGAGTCAATGAAAAATACTAACATTCGAGAAAAAAGAGTTTTCAAAATAAATGAATAAACCTTTTTAAATAAAGTGCAAATAAAAAAGATGAAATAAATGGAGTGAATGAGAAATATAAACATTCGAGAAGAAAGAGTTTTCAAAATAAATGAATAAACCTTTTTAAATAAAGTGCAAATAAAAAAAATAAAAAAAATGGAGTCAATGCGAAAGTGATAAACATTCGAGAAGAAAGAGTTTTTAAAATAAATGAATAAACCTTTTTAAATAAAGTGCAAATAAAAAAAATAAAAAAAATGGAGTGAATGAGAAAGTGATAAACATTCGAGAAGAAAGAGTTTTCAAAATAAATGAATAAACCTTTTTAAATAAAGTGCAAATAAAAAAGATGAAAAAAATTGAGTCAATGCGAAAGTGATAAACATTCGAGAAGAAAGAGTATTCAAAATAAATGAATAAACCTTTTTAAATAAAGTGCAAATAAAAAATATGAAAAAAATGTAGTGAATTCTTTATATAAACATTTGAGAAGAAAGAGTTTTCAAAATAAATGAATAAACCTTTTTAAATAAAGTGCAAATAAAAAAGATGAAAAAAATGGAGTCAATGAGAAAGTGATAAACATTCGAGAAGAAAGAGTTTTCAAAATAAATGAATAAACCTTTTTAAATAAAGTGCAAATAAAAAAGATGAAATAAATGGAGTGAATGCGAAATTGATAAACATTCGAGAAGAAAGAGTTTTCAAAATAAATGAATAAACCTTTTTAAATAAAGTGCAAATAAAAAAGTGAAAAAAATGGAGTGAATGCTTTATATAAACATTCGAGAAGAAAGAGTTTTCAAAATAAATGAATAAACCTTTTTAAATAAAGTGCAAATAAAAAAGATGAAAAAAATGGAGTGAATGCGAAAGTGATAAACATTCGAGAAGAAAGAGTTTTCAAAATAAATGAATAAACCTTTTTAAATAAAGTGCAAATAAAAAAGATGAAAAAAATGGAGTGAATGCGAAAGTGATAAACATTCGAGAAGAAAGAGTTTTCAAAATAAAAAACCTTTTTAAATAAAGTTCAAATAAAAAGATGAAAAAAATGTAGTGAATTCTTTATATAAACATTTGAGAAGAAAGAGTTTTCAAAATAAATGAATAAACCTTTTTAAATAAAGTGCAAATAAAAAAGATAAAAAAAATGGAGTCAATGAAAAATACTAACATTCGAGAAGAAAGAGTTTTCAAAATAAATGAATAAACCTTTTTAAATAAAGTGCAAATAAAAAAGTGAAAAAAATGTAGTGAATTCTTTATATAAACATTTGAGAAGAAAGAGTTTTCAAAATAAATGAATAAACCTTTTTAAATAAAGTGCAAATAAAAAAGATGAAAAAAATGGAGTCAATGAAAAATACTAACATTCGAGAAGAAAGAGTTTTCAAAATAAATGAATAAACCTTTTTAAATAAAGTGCAAATAAAAAAGATGAAATAAATGGAGTGAATGAGAAATATAAACATTCGAGAAGAAAGAGTTTTCAAAATAAATGAATAAACCTTTTTAAATAAAGTGCAAATAAAAAAGATGAAAAAAATTGAGTCAATGCGAAAGTGATAAACATTCGAGAAGAAAGAGTATTCAAAATAAATGAATAAACCTTTTTAAATAAAGTGCAAATAAAAAAGATGAAAAAAATGGAGTCAATGAAAAATATAAACATTCGAGAAGAAAGAGTTTTCAAAATAAATGAATAAACCTTTTTAAATAAAGTGCAAATAAAAAGATGAAAAAAATGTAGTGAATTCTTTATATAAACATTTGAGAAGAAAGAGTTTTCAAAATAAATGAATAAACCTTTTTAAATAAAGTGCAAATAAAAAAGATGAAAAAATGGAGTCAATGAAAAATACTAACATTCGAGAAGAAAGAGTTTTCAAAATAAAAAACCTTTTTAAATAAAGTGCAAATAAAAAAAATAAAAAAAATGGAGTCAATGAAAAATACTAACATTCGAGAAGAAAGAGTTTTCAAAATAAAAAATCTTTTTAAATAAAGTGCAAATAAAAAAGATAAAAAAAATGGAGTCAATGAAAAATACTTACATTCGAAAAGAAAGAGTTTTCAAAATAAATGAATAAACCTTTTTAAATAAAGTGCAAATAAAAAAGATGAAAAAAATGTAGTGAATTCTTTATATAAACATTTGAGAAGAAAGAGTTTTCAAAATAAATGAATAAACCTTTTTAAATAAAGTGCAAATAAAAAAGATGAAAAAATGGAGTCAATGCGAAAGTGATAAACATTCGAGAAGAAAGAGTTTTCAAAATAAATAAAAAATCTTTTTAAATAAAGTGCAAATAAAAAAGATGAAAAAATGGAGTCAATGCGAAAGTGATAAACATTCGAGAAGAAAGAGTTTTCAAAATAAAAAACCTTTTTAAATAAAGTGCAAATAAAAAAGATGAAAAAAATGGAGTGAATGCTTTATATAAACATTCGAGAAGAAAGAGTTTTCAAAATAAATGAATAAACCTTTTTAAATAAAGTGCAAATAAAAAAGATGAAAAAAATGGAGTGAATGAGAAAGTGATAAACATTCGAGAAGAAAGAGTTTTCAAAATAAATGAATAAACCTTTTTAAATAAAGTGCAAATAAAAAAGATGAAAAAAATGGAGTGAATGCGAAAGTGATAAACATTCGAGAAGAAAGAGTTTTCAAAATAAATGAAAAAACCTTTTTAAATAAAGTGCAAAAAAAAAAGATGAAAAAATGGAGTCAATGCGAAAGTGATAAACATTCGAGAAGAAAGAGTTTTTAAAATAAATGAATAAACCTTTTTAAATAAAGTGCAAATAAAAAAAATAAAAAAAATGGAGTGAATGAGAAAGTGATAAACATTCGAGAAGAAAGAGTTTTCAAAATAAATGAATAAACCTTTTTAAATAAAGTGCAAATAAAAAAGATGAAAAAAATTGAGTCAATGCGAAAGTGATAAACATTCGAGAAGAAAGAGTATTCAAAATAAATGAATAAACCTTTTTAAATAAAGTGCAAATAAAAAATATGAAAAAAATGTAGTGAATTCTTTATATAAACATTTGAGAAGAAAGAGTTTTCAAAATAAATGAATAAACCTTTTTAAATAAAGTGCAAATAAAAAAGATGAAAAAAATGGAGTCAATGCGAAAGTGATAAACATTCGAGAAGAAAGAGTTTTCAAAATAAATAAAAAATCTTTTTAAATAAAGTGCAAATAAAAAAGATGAAAAAATGGAGTCAATGAAAAATACTAACATTCGAGAAGAAAGAGTTTTCAAAATAAAAAACCTTTTTAAATAAAGTGCAAATAAAAAAGATGAAAAAAATGGAGTGAATGCTTTATATAAACATTCGAGAAGAAAGAGTTTTCAAAATAAATGAATAAACCTTTTTAAATAAAGTGCAAATAAAAAAGATGAAAAAAATGGAGTGAATGCGAAAGTGATAAACATTCGAGAAGAAAGAGTTTTCAAAATAAATGAATAAACCTTTTTAAATAAAGTGCAAATAAAAAAGATGAAAAAAATGGAGTGAATGCGAAAGTGATAAACTTTCGAGAAGAAAGAGTTTTCAAAATAAATGAAAAAACCTTTTTAAATAAAGTGCAAATAAAAAAGATGAAAAAATGGAGTCAATGCGAAAGTGATAAACATTCGAGAAGAAAGAGTTTTTAAAATAAATGAATAGACCTTTTTAAATAAAGTGCAAATAAAAAAAATAAAAAAAATGGAGTGAATGAGAAAGTGATAAACATTCGAGAAGAAAGAGTTTTCAAAATAAATGAATAAACCTTTTTAAATAAAGTGCAAATAAAAAAGATGAAAAAAATTGAGTCAATGCGAAAGTGATAAACATTCGAGAAGAAAGAGTATTCAAAATAAATGAATAAACCTTTTTAAATAAAGTGCAAATAAAAAAGATGAAAAAAATGTAGTGAATTCTTTATATAAACATTTGAGAAGAAAGAGTTTTCAAAATAAATGAATAAACCTTTTTAAATAAAGTGCAAATAAAAAAGATGAAATAAATGGAGTGAATGAGAAATATAAACATTCGAGAAGAAAGAGTTTTCAAAATAAATGAATAAACCTTTTTAAATAAAGTGCAAATAAAAAAAATAAAAAAAATGGAGTGAATGAGAAAGTGATAAACATTCGAGAAGAAAGAGTTTTCAAAATAAATGAATAAACCTTTTTAAATAAAGTGCAAATAAAAAAGATGAAATAAATGGAGTGAATGCGAAAGTGATAAACATTCGAGAAGAAAGAGTTTTCAAAATAAATGAATAAACCTTTTTAAATAAAGTGCAAATAAAAAAGATGAAAAAAATGTAGTGAATTCTTTATATAAACATTTGAGAAGAAAGAGTTTTCAAAATAAATGAATAAACCTTTTTAAATAAAGTGCAAATAAAAAAGATGAAAAAATGGAGTCAATGAAAAATACTAACATTCGAGAAGAAAGAGTTTTCAAAATAAAAAACCTTTTTAAATAAAGTGCAAATAAAAAAGATGAAATAAATGTAGTGAATGAGAAATATAAACATTCGAGAAGAAAGAGTTTTCAAAATAAATGAATAAACCTTTTTAAATAAAGTGCAAATAAAAAAAATAAAAAAAATGGAGTGAATGAGAAAGTGATAAACATTCGAGAAGAAAGAGTTTTCAAAATAAATGAATAAACCTTTTTAAATAAAGTGCAAATAAAAAAGATGAAATAAATGGAGTGAATGCGAAAGTGATAAACATTTGAGAAGAAAGAGTTTTCAAAATAAATGAATAAACCTTTTTAAATAAAGTGCAAATAAAAAAGATGAAAAAATGGAGTCAATGAAAAATACTAACATTCGAGAAGAAAGAGTTTTCAAAATAAATGAATAAACCTTTTTAAATAAAGTGCAAATAAAAAAGATGAAATAAATGGAGTGAATGAGAAATATAAACATTCGAGAAGAAAGAGTTTTCAAAATAAATGAATAAACCTTTTTAAATAAAGTGCAAATAAAAAAGATGAAAAAAATTGAGTCAATGCGAAAGTGATAAACATTCGAGAAGAAAGAGTATTCAAAATAAATGAATAAACCTTTTTAAATAAAGTGCAAATAAAAAAGATAAAAAAAATGTAGTGAATTCTTTATATAAACATTTGAGAAGAAAGAGTTTTCAAAATAAATGAATAAACCTTTTTAAATAAAGTGCAAATAAAAAAGTGAAAAAAATGTAGTGAATTCTTTATATAAACATTTGAGAAGAAAGAGTTTTCAAAATAAATGAATAAACCTTTTATTATAAAGTGCAAATAAAAAAGATGAAAAAATGGAGTCAATGAAAAATACTAACATTCGAGAAGAAAGAGTTTTCAAAATAAAAAACCTTTTTAAATAAAGTGCAAATAAAAAAGATGAAATAAATGGAGTGAATGAGAAATATAAACATTCGAGAAGAAAGAGTTTTCAAAATAAATGAATAAACCTTTTTAAATAAAGTGCAAATAAAAAAGATGAAAAAAATTGAGTCAATGCGAAAGTGATAAACATTCGAGAAGAAAGAGTATTCAAAATAAATGAATAAACCTTTTTAAATAAAGTGCAAATAAAAAAGATGAAAAAAATGTAGTGAATTCTTTATATAAACATTTGAGAAGAAAGAGTTTTCAAAATAAATGAATAAACCTTTTTAAATAAAGTGCAAATAAAAAAGTGAAAAAAATGTAGTGAATTCTTTATATAAACATTTGAGAAGAAAGAGTTTTCAAAATAAATGAATAAACCTTTTATTATAAAGTGCAAATAAAAAAGATGAAAAAATGGAGTCAATGAAAAATACTAACATTCGAGAAGAAAGAGTTTTCAAAATAAAAAACCTTTTTAAATAAAGTGCAAATAAAAAAGATGAAATAAATGGAGTGAATGAGAAATATAAACATTCGAGAAGAAAGAGTTTTCAAAATAAATGAATAAACCTTTTTAAATAAAGTGCAAATAAAAAAGATGAAAAAAATTGAGTCAATGCGAAAGTGATAAACATTCGAGAAGAAAGAGTATTCAAAATAAATGAATAAACCTTTTTAAATAAAGTGCAAATAAAAAAGATGAAAAAAATGTAGTGAATTCTTTATATAAACATTTGAGAAGAAAGAGTTTTCAAAATAAATGAATAAACCTTTTTAAATAAAGTGCAAATAAAAAAGTGAAAAAAATGTAGTGAATTCTTTATATAAACATTTGAGAAGAAAGAGTTTTCAAAATAAATGAATAAACCTTTTTAAATAAAGTGCAAATAAAAAAGATGAAAAAATGGAGTCAATGAAAAATACTAACATTCGAGAAGAAAGAGTTTTCAAAATAAAAAACCTTTTTAAATAAAGTGCAAATAAAAAAGATGAAATAAATGGAGTGAATGAGAAATATAAACATTCGAGAAGAAAGAGTTTTCAAAATAAATGAATAAACCTTTTTAAATAAAGTGCAAATAAAAAAGATGAAAAAAATTGAGTCAATGCGAAAGTGATAAACATTCGAGAAGAAAGAGTATTCAAAATAAATGAATAAACCTTTTTAAATAAAGTGCAAATAAAAAAGATGAAATAAATGGAGTGAATGCGAAAGTGATAAACATTTGAGAAGAAAGAGTTTTCAAAATAAATGAATAAACCTTTTTAAATAAAGTGCAAATAAAAAAGTGAAAAAAATTTAGTGAATTCTTTATATAAACATTTGAGAAGAAAGAGTTTTCAAAATAAATGAATAAACCTTTTTAAATAAAGTGCAAATAAAAAAGATGAAAAAATGGAGTCAATGAAAAATACTAACATTCGAGAAGAAAGAGTTTTCAAAATAAAAAACCTTTTTAAATAAAGTGCAAATAAAAAAGATGAAATAAATGGAGTGAATGAGAAATATAAACATTCGAGAAGAAAGAGTTTTCAAAATAAATGAATAAACCTTTTTAAATAAAGTGCAAATAAAAAAAATAAAAAAAATGGAGTGAATGAGAAAGTGATAAACATTCGAGAAGAAAGAGTTTTCAAAATAAATGAATAAACCTTTTTAAATAAAGTGCAAATAAAAAAGATGAAAAAATGGAGTCAATGAAAAATACTAACATTCGAGAAGAAAGAGTTTTCAAAATAAATGAATAAACCTTTTTAAATAAAGTGCAAATAAAAAAGATGAAATAAATGGAGTGAATGCGAAAGTGATAAACATTCGAGAAGAAAGAGTTTTCAAAATAAATGAATAAACCTTTTTAAATAAAGTGCAAATAAAAAAGTGAAAAAAATGTAGTGAATTCTTTATATAAACATTTGAGAAGAAAGAGTTTTCAAAATAAATGAATAAACCTTTTTAAATAAAGTGCAAATAAAAAAGATGAAAAAATGGAGTCAATGAAAAATACTAACATTCGAGAAGAAAGAGTTTTCAAAATAAAAAACCTTTTTAAATAAAGTGCAAATAAAAAAGATGAAATAAATGGAGTCAATGAAAAATACTAACATTCGAGAAGAAAGAGTTTTCAAAATAAAAAACCTTTTTAAATAAAGTGCAAATAAAAAAGATGAAAAAAATTGAGTCAATGCGAAAGTGATAAACATTCGAGAAGAAAGAGTATTCAAAATAAATGAATAAACCTTTTTAAATAAAGTGCAAATAAAAAAGATGAAAAAAATGTAGTGAATTCTTTATATAAACATTTGAGAAGAAAGAGTTTTCAAAATAAATGAATAAACCTTTTTAAATAAAGTGCAAATAAAAAAGTGAAAAAAATGTAGTGAATTCTTTATATAAACATTTGAGAAGAAAGAGTTTTCAAAATAAATGAATAAACCTTTTTAAATAAAGTGCAAATAAAAAAGATGAAAAAATGGAGTCAATGAAAAATACTAACATTCGAGAAGAAAGAGTTTTCAAAATAAATGAATAAACCTTTTTAAATAAAGTGCAAATAAAAAAGTGAAAAAAATGTAGTGAATTCTTTATATAAACATTTGAGAAGAAAGAGTTTTCAAAATAAATGAATAAACCTTTTTAAATAAAGTGCAAATAAAAAAAATAAAAAAAAATGGAGTGAATGAGAAAGTGATAAACATTCGAGAAGAAAGAGTTTTCAAAATAAATGAATAAACCTTTTTAAATAAAGTGCAAATAAAAAAGATGAAATAAATGGAGTGAATGCGAAAGTGATAAACATTCGAGAAGAAAGAGTTTTCAAAATAAATGAATAAACCTTTTTAAATAAAGTGCAAATAAAAAAGTGAAAAAAATGTAGTGAATTCTTTATATAAACATTTGAGAAGAAAGAGTTTTCAAAATAAATGAATAAACCTTTTTAAATAAAGTGCAAATAAAAATGATGAAAAAATGGAGTCAATGAAAAATACTAACATTCGAGAAGAAAGAGTTTTCAAAATAAATGAATAAACCTTTTTAAATAAAGTGCAAATAAAAAAGTGAAAAAAATGTGCTGAATTCTTTATATAAACATTTGAGAAGAAAGAGTTTTCAAAATAAATGAATAAACCTTTTTAAATAAAGTGCAAATAAAAAAGATGAAAAAATGGAGTCAATGAAAAATACTAACATTCGAGAAGAAAGAGTTTTCAAAATGAATAAACCTTTTTAAATAAAGTGCAAATAAAAAAGTGAAAAAAATGTAGTGAATTCTTTATATAAACTTTTGAGAAGAAAGAGTTTTCAAAATAAATGAATAAACCTTTTTAAATAAAGTGCAAATAAAAAAGATGAAAAAATGGAGTCAATGAAAAATACTAACATTCGAGAAGAAAGAGTTTTCAAAATAAAAAACCTTTTTAAATAAAGTGCAAATAAAAAAGATGAAATAAATGGAGTGAATGAGAAATATAAACATTCGAGAAGAAAGAGTTTTCAAAATAAATGAATAAACCTTTTTAAATAAAGTGCAAATAAAAAAAATAAAAAAAATGGAGTGAATGAGAAAGTGATAAACATTCGAGAAGAAAGAGTTTTCAAAATAAATGAATAAACCTTTTTAAATAAAGTGCAAATAAAAAAGATGAAATAAATGGAGTGAATGCGAAAGTGATAAACATTCGAGAAGAAAGAGTTTTCAAAATAAATGAATAAACCTTTTTAAATAAAGTGCAAATAAAAAAGTGAAAAAAATGTAGTGAATTCTTTATATAAACATTTGAGAAGAAAGAGTTTTCAAAATAAATGAATAAACCTTTTTAAATAAAGTGCAAATAAAAAAGATGAAAAAATGGAGTCAATGAAAAATACTAACATTCGAGAAGAAAGAGTTTTCAAAATGAATAAACCTTTTTAAATAAAGTGCAAATAAAAAAGTGAAAAAAATGTAGTGAATTCTTTATATAAACTTTTGAGAAGAAAGAGTTTTCAAAATAAATGAATAAACCTTTTTAAATAAAGTGCAAATAAAAAAGATGAAAAAATGGAGTCAATGAAAAATACTAACATTCGAGAAGAAAGAGTTTTCAAAATAAAAAACCTTTTTAAATAAAGTGCAAATAAAAAAGATGAAATAAATGGAGTGAATGAGAAATATAAACATTCGAGAAGAAAGAGTTTTCAAAATAAATGAATAAACCTTTTTAAATAAAGTGCAAATAAAAAAGATGAAAAAAATTGAGTCAATGCGAAAGTGATAAACATTCGAGAAGAAAGAGTATTCAAAATAAATGAATAAACCTTTTTAAATAAAGTGCAAATAAAAAAGATGAAATAAATGGAGTGAATGCGAAAGTGATAAACATTTGAGAAGAAAGAGTTTTCAAAATAAATGAATAAACCTTTTTAAATAAAGTGCAAATAAAAAAGTGAAAAAAATGTAGTGAATTCTTTATATAAACATTTGAGAAGAAAGAGTTTTCAAAATAAATGAATAAACCTTTTTAAATAAAGTGCAAATAAAAAAGATGAAAAAATGGAGTCAATGAAAAATACTAACATTCGAGAAGAAAGAGTTTTCAAAATAAAAAACCTTTTTAAATAAAGTGCAAATAAAAAAGATGAAATAAATGGAGTGAATGAGAAATATAAACATTCGAGAAGAAAGAGTTTTCAAAATAAATGAATAAACCTTTTTAAATAAAGTGCAAATAAAAAAAATAAAAAAAATGGAGTGAATGAGAAAGTGATAAACATTCGAGAAGAAAGAGTTTTCAAAATAAATGAATAAACCTTTTTAAATAAAGTGCAAATAAAAAAGATGAAAAAATGGAGTCAATGAAAAATACTAACATTCGAGAAGAAAGAGTTTTCAAAATAAATGAATAAACCTTTTTAAATAAAGTGCAAATAAAAAAGATGAAATAAATGGAGTGAATGCGAAAGTGATAAACATTCGAGAAGAAAGAGTTTTCAAAATAAATGAATAAACCTTTTTAAATAAAGTGCAAATAAAAAAGTGAAAAAAATGTAGTGAATTCTTTATATAAACATTTGAGAAGAAAGAGTTTTCAAAATAAATGAATAAACCTTTTTAAATAAAGTGCAAATAAAAAAGATGAAAAAATGGAGTCAATGAAAAATACTAACATTCGAGAAGAAAGAGTTTTCAAAATAAAAAACCTTTTTAAATAAAGTGCAAATAAAAAAGATGAAATAAATGGAGTCAATGAAAAATACTAACATTCGAGAAGAAAGAGTTTTCAAAATAAAAAACCTTTTTAAATAAAGTGCAAATAAAAAAGATGAAAAAAATTGAGTCAATGCGAAAGTGATAAACATTCGAGAAGAAAGAGTATTCAAAATAAATGAATAAACCTTTTTAAATAAAGTGCAAATAAAAAAGATGAAAAAAATGTAGTGAATTCTTTATATAAACATTTGAGAAGAAAGAGTTTTCAAAATAAATGAATAAACCTTTTTAAATAAAGTGCAAATAAAAAAGTGAAAAAAATGTAGTGAATTCTTTATATAAACATTTGAGAAGAAAGAGTTTTCAAAATAAATGAATAAACCTTTTTAAATAAAGTGCAAATAAAAAAGATGAAAAAATGGAGTCAATGAAAAATACTAACATTCGAGAAGAAAGAGTTTTCAAAATAAATGAATAAACCTTTTTAAATAAAGTGCAAATAAAAAAGTGAAAAAAATGTAGTGAATTCTTTATATAAACATTTGAGAAGAAAGAGTTTTCAAAATAAATGAATAAACCTTTTTAAATAAAGTGCAAATAAAAAAAATAAAAAAAATGGAGTGAATGAGAAAGTGATAAACATTCGAGAAGAAAGAGTTTTCAAAATAAATGAATAAACCTTTTTAAATAAAGTGCAAATAAAAAAGATGAAATAAATGGAGTGAATGCGAAAGTGATAAACATTCGAGAAGAAAGAGTTTTCAAAATAAATGAATAAACCTTTTTAAATAAAGTGCAAATAAAAAAGTGAAAAAAATGTAGTGAATTCTTTATATAAACATTTGAGAAGAAAGAGTTTTCAAAATAAATGAATAAACCTTTTTAAATAAAGTGCAAATAAAAATGATGAAAAAATGGAGTCAATGAAAAATACTAACATTCGAGAAGAAAGAGTTTTCAAAATAAATGAATAAACCTTTTTAAATAAAGTGCAAATAAAAAAGTGAAAAAAATGTAGTGAATTCTTTATATAAACATTTGAGAAGAAAGAGTTTTCAAAATAAATGAATAAACCTTTTTAAATAAAGTGCAAATAAAAAAGATGAAAAAATGGAGTCAATGAAAAATACTAACATTCGAGAAGAAAGAGTTTTCAAAATAAAAAACCTTTTTAAATAAAGTGCAAATAAAAAAGATGAAATAAATGGAGTGAATGAGAAATATAAACATTCGAGAAGAAAGAGTTTTCAAAATAAATGAATAAACCTTTTTAAATAAAGTGCAAATAAAAAAAATAAAAAAAATGGAGTGAATGAGAAAGTGATAAACATTCGAGAAGAAAGAGTTTTCAAAATAAATGAATAAACCTTTTTAAATAAAGTGCAAATAAAAAAGATGAAATAAATGGAGTGAATGCGAAAGTGATAAACATTCGAGAAGAAAGAGTTTTCAAAATAAATGAATAAACCTTTTTAAATAAAGTGCAAATAAAAAAGTGAAAAAAATGTAGTGAATTCTTTATATAAACATTTGAGAAGAAAGAGTTTTCAAAATAAATGAATAAACCTTTTTAAATAAAGTGCAAATAAAAAAGATGAAAAAATGGAGTCAATGAAAAATACTAACATTCGAGAAGAAAGAGTTTTCAAAATGAATAAACCTTTTTAAATAAAGTGCAAATAAAAAAGTGAAAAAAATGTAGTGAATTCTTTATATAAACATTTGAGAAGAAAGAGTTTTCAAAATAAATGAATAAACCTTTTTAAATAAAGTGCAAATAAAAAAGATGAAAAAATGGAGTCAATGAAAAATACTAACATTCGAGAAGAAAGAGTTTTCAAAATAAAAAACCTTTTTAAATAAAGTGCAAATAAAAAAGATGAAATAAATGGAGTGAATGAGAAATATAAACATTCGAGAAGAAAGAGTTTTCAAAATAAATGAATAAACCTTTTTAAATAAAGTGCAAATAAAAAAAATAAAAAAAATGGAGTGAATGAGAAAGTGATAAACATTCGAGAAGAAAGAGTTTTCAAAATAAATGAATAAACCTTTTTAAATAAAGTGCAAATAAAAAAGATGAAATAAATGGAGTGAATGCGAAAGTGATAAACATTCGAGAAGAAAGAGTTTTCAAAATAAATGAATAAACCTTTTTAAATAAAGTGCAAATAAAAAAGTGAAAAAAATGTAGTGAATTCTTTATATAAACATTTGAGAAGAAAGAGTTTTCAAAATAAATGAATAAACCTTTTTAAATAAAGTGCAAATAAAAAAGATGAAAAAATGGAGTCAATGAAAAATACTAACATTCGAGAAGAAAGAGTTTTCAAAATAAAAAACCTTTTTAAATAAAGTGCAAATAAAAAAGATGAAATAAATGGAGTGAATGAGAAATATAAACATTCGAGAAGAAAGAGTTTTCAAAATAAATGAATAAACCTTTTTAAATAAAGTGCAAATAAAAAAAATAAAAAAAATGGAGTGAATGAGAAAGTGATAAACATTCGAGAAGAAAGAGTTTTCAAAATAAATGAATAAACCTTTTTAAATAAAGTGCAAATAAAAAAGATGAAATAAATGGAGTGAATGCGAAAGTGATAAACATTCGAGAAGAAAGAGTTTTCAAAATAAATGAATAAACCTTTTTAAATAAAGTGCAAATAAAAAAGTGAAAAAAATGTAGTGAATTCTTTATATAAACATTTGAGAAGAAAGAGTTTTCAAAATAAATGAATAAACCTTTTTAAATAAAGTGCAAATAAAAAAGATGAAAAAATGGAGTCAATGAAAAATACTAACATTCGAGAAGAAAGAGTTTTCAAAATAAAAAACCTTTTTAAATAAAGTGCAAATAAAAAAGATGAAATAAATGGAGTGAATGAGAAATATAAACATTCGAGAAGAAAGAGTTTTCAAAATAAATGAATAAACCTTTTTAAATAAAGTGCAAATAAAAAAAATAAAAAAAATGGAGTGAATGAGAAAGTGATAAACATTCGAGAAGAAAGAGTTTTCAAAATAAATGAATAAACCTTTTTAAATAAAGTGCAAATAAAAAAGATGAAATAAATGGAGTGAATGCGAAAGTGATAAACATTCGAGAAGAAAGAGTTTTCAAAATAAATGAATAAACCTTTTTAAATAAAGTGCAAATAAAAAAGTGAAAAAAATGTAGTGAATTCTTTATATAAACATTTGAGAAGAAAGAGTTTTCAAAATAAATGAATAAACCTTTTTAAATAAAGTGCAAATAAAAAAGATGAAAAAATGGAGTCAATGAAAAATACTAACATTCGAGAAGAAAGAGTTTTCAAAATAAAAAACCTTTTTAAATAAAGTGCAAATAAAAAAGATGAAATAAATGGAGTGAATGAGAAATATAAACATTCGAGAAGAAAGAGTTTTCAAAATAAATGAATAAACCTTTTTAAATAAAGTGCAAATAAAAAAGTGAAAAAAATGTAGTGAATTCTTTATATAAACATTTGAGAAGAAAGAGTTTTCAAAATAAATGAATAAACCTTTTTAAATAAAGTGCAAATAAAAAAGATGAAATAAATGGAGTGAATGCGAAAGTGATAAACATTCGAGAAGAAAGAGTTTTCAAAATAAATGAATAAACCTTTTTAAATAAAGTGCAAATAAAAAAGTGAAAAAAATGTAGTGAATTCTTTATATAAACATTTGAGAAGAAAGAGTTTTCAAAATAAATGAATAAACCTTTTTAAATAAAGTGCAAATAAAAAAGATGAAAAAATGGAGTCAATGAAAAATACTAACATTCGAGAAGAAAGAGTTTTCAAAATAAAAAACCTTTTTAAATAAAGTGCAAATAAAAAAGATGAAATAAATGGAGTGAATGAGAAATATAAACATTCGAGAAGAAAGAGTTTTCAAAATAAATGAATAAACCTTTTTAAATAAAGTGCAAATAAAAAAAATAAAAAAAATGGAGTGAATGAGAAAGTGATAAACATTCGAGAAGAAAGAGTTTTCAAAATAAATGAATAAACCTTTTTAAATAAAGTGCAAATAAAAAAGATGAAATAAATGGAGTGAATGAGAAAGTGATAAACATTCGAGAAGAAAGAGTTTTCAAAATAAATGAATAAACCTTTTTAAATAAAGTGCAAATAAAAAAGATGAAATAAATGGAGTGAATGAGAAATATAAACATTCGAGAAGAAAGAGTTTTCAAAATAAATGAATAAACCTTTTTAAATAAAGTGCAAATAAAAAAAATAAAAAAAATGGAGTGAATGAGAAAGTGATAAACATTCGAGAAGAAAGAGTTTTCAAAATAAATGAATAAACCTTTTTAAATAAAGTGCAAATAAAAAAGATGAAATAAATGGAGTGAATGAGAAAGTGATAAACATTCGAGAAGAAAGAGTTTTCAAAATAAATGAATAAACCTTTTTAAATAAAGTGCAAATAAAAAAGTGAAAAAAATGTAGTGAATTCTTTATATAAACATTTGAGAAGAAAGAGTTTTCAAAATAAATGAATAAACCTATTTAAATAAAGTGCAAATAAAAAAGATGAAAAAATGGAGTCAATGAAAAATACTAACATTCGAGAAGAAAGAGTTTTCAAAATAAAAAACCTTTTTAAATAAAGTGCAAATAAAAAAGATGAAAAAAATGGAGTGAATGAGAAATATAAACATTCGAGAAGAAAGAGTTTTCAAAATAAATGAATAAACCTTTTTAAATAAAGTGCAAATAAAAAAGATGAAAAAAATTGAGTCAATGCGAAAGTGATAAACATTCGAGAAGAAAGAGTATTCAAAATAAATGAATAAACCTTTTTAAATAAAGTGCAAATAAAAAAGATGAAAAAAATGTAGTGAATTCTTTATATAAACATTTGAGAAGAAAGAGTTTTCAAAATAAATGAATAAACCTTTTTAAATAAAGTGCAAATAAAAAAGTGAAAAAAATGTAGTGAATTCTTTATATAAACATTTGAGAAGAAAGAGTTTTCAAAATAAATGAATAAACCTTTTTAAATAAAGTGCAAATAAAAAAGATGAAAAAATGGAGTCAATGAAAAATATAAACATTCGAGAAGAAAGAGTTTTCAAAATAAATGAATAAACCTTTTTAAATAAAGTGCAAATAAAAAAGATGAAATAAATGGAGTGAATGAGAAATATAAACATTCGAGAAGAAAGAGTTTTCAAAATAAATGAATAAACCTTTTTAAATAAAGTGCAAATAAAAAAAATAAAAAAAATGGAGTGAATGAGAAAGTGATAAACATTCGAGAAGAAAGAGTTTTCAAAATGAATAAACCTTTTTAAATAAAGTGCAAATAAAAAAGATGAAATAAATGGAGTGAATGCGAAAGTGATAAACATTCGAGAAGAAAGAGTTTTCAAAATAAATGAATAAACCTTTTTAAATAAAGTGCAAATAAAAAAGATGAAATAAATGGAGTGAATGCGAAAGTGATAAACATTCGAGAAGAAAGAGTTTTCAAAATAAATGAATAAACCTTTTTAAATAAAGTGCAAATAAAAAAGATGAAAAAATGGAGTCAATGAAAAATACTAACATTCGAGAAGAAAGAGTTTTCAAAATGAATAAACCTTTTTAAATAAAGTGCAAATAAAAAAGATGAAATAAATGGAGTGAATGAGAAATATAAACATTCGAGAAGAAAGAGTTTTCAAAATAAATGAATAAACCTTTTTAAATAAAGTGCAAATAAAAAAAATAAAAAAAATGGAGTCAATGAAAAATACTAACATTCGAGAAGAAAGAGTTTTCAAAATAAAAAATCTTTTTAAATAAAGTGCAAATAAAAAAGATAAAAAAAATGGAGTCAATGAAAAATACTAACATTCGAGAAGAAAGAGTTTTCAAAATAAAAAACCTTTTTAAATAAAGTGCAAATAAAAAAGATAAAAAAAATGGAGTCAATGAAAAATACTTACATTCGAAAAGAAAGAGTTTTCAAAATAAATGAATAAACCTTTTTAAATAAAGTGCAAATAAAAAAGATGAAATAAATGGAGTCAATGAAAAATATAAACATTCGAGAAGAAAGAGTTTTCAAAATAAATGAATAAACCTTTTTAAATAAAGTGCAAATAAAAAAGATGAAATAAATGGAGTGAATGAGAAATATAAACATTCGAGAAGAAAGAGTTTTCAAAATAAAAAACCTTTTTAAATAAAGTGCAAATAAAAAAGATGAAAAAAATGGAGTGAATGCGAATTATAAACATTTGAGAAGAAAGAGTTTTCAAAATAAATGAATAAACCTTTTTAAATAAAGTGCAAATAAAAAAGATGAAACAATGGAGTGAATGAGAAATATAAACATTCGAGAAGAAAGAGTTTTCAAAATAAATGAATAAACCTTTTTAAATAAAGTGCAAATAAAAAAGTGAAAAAAATGTAGTGAATTCTTTATATAAACATTTGAGAAGAAAGAGTTTTCAAAATAAATGAATAAACTTTTTTAAATAAAGTGCAAATAAAAAAGATGAAAAAATGGAGTCAATGAAAAATACTAACATTCGAGAAGAAAGAGTTTTCAAAATGAATAAACCTTTTTAAATAAAGTGCAAATAAAAAAGATGAAATAAATGGAGTGAATGAGAAATATAAACATTCGAGAAGAAAGAGTTTTCAAAATAAATGAATAAACCTTTTTAAATAAAGTGCAAATAAAAAAAATAAAAAAAATGGAGTCAATGAAAAATACTAACATTCGAGAAGAAAGAGTTTTCAAAATAAAAAATCTTTTTAAATAAAGTGCAAATAAAAAAGATAAAAAAAATGGAGTCAATGAAAAATACTAACATTCGAGAAGAAAGAGTTTTCAAAATAAAAAACCTTTTTAAATAAAGTGCAAATAAAAAAGATAAAAAAAATGGAGTCAATGAAAAATACTTACATTTGAGAAGAAAGAGTTTTCAAAATAAATGAATAAATCTTTTTAAATAAAGTGCAAATAAAAAAGATGAAATAAATGGAGTCAATGAAAAATACTAACATTCGAGAAGAAAGAGTTTTCAAAATAAATGAATAAACCTTTTTAAATAAAGTGCAAATAAAAAAGATGAAAAAATGGAGTCAATGCGAAAGTGATAAACATTCGAGAAGAAAGAGTTTTCAAAATAAAAAACCTTTTTAAATAAAGTGCAAATAAAAAAGATGAAAAAAATGGAGTGAATGCTTTATATAAACATTCGAGAAGAAAGAGTTTTCAAAATAAATGAATAAACCTTTTTAAATAAAGTGCAAATAAAAAAGATGAAAAAATGGAGTCAATGCGAAAGTGATAAACATTCGAGAAGAAAGAGTTTTCAAAATAAATGAATAAACCTTTTTAAATAAAGTGCAAATAAAAAAGATGAAAAAAATGGAGTCAATGAAAAATATAAACATTCGAGAAGAAAGAGTTTTCAAAATAAATGAATAAACCTTTTTAAATAAAGTGCAAATAAAAAGATGAAAAAAATGTAGTGAATTCTTTATATAAACATTTGAGAAGAAAGAGTTTTCAAAATAAATGAATAAACCTTTTTAAATAAAGTGCAAATAAAAAAGATGAAAAAATGGAGTCAATGAAAAATACTAACATTCGAGAATAACGAGTTTTCAAAATGAATAAACCTTTTTAAATAAAGTGCAAATAAAAAAGATGAAATAAATGGAGTGAATGAGAAATATAAACATTCGAGAAGAAAGAGTTTTCAAAATAAATGAATAAACCTTTTTAAATAAAGTGCAAATAAAAAAAATAAAAAAAATGGAGTGAATGAGAAAGTGATAAACATTCGAGAAGAAAGAGTTTTCAAAATAAATGAATAAACCTTTTTAAATAAAGTGCAAATAAAAAAGTGAAAAAAATGTAGTGAATGAGAAATATAAACATTCGAGAAGAAAGAGTTTTCAAAATAAATGAATAAACCTTTTTAAATAAAGTGCAAATAAATAAAATAAAAAAAATGGAGTCAATGAAAAATACTAACATTCGAGAAGAAAGAGTTTTCAAAATAATAAACCTTTTTAAATAAAGTGCAAATAAAAAAGATAAAAAAAATGGAGTCAATGAAAAATACTAACATTCGAGAATAACGAGTTTTCAAAATAAAAAACCTTTTTAAATAAAGTGCAAATAAAAAAGATGAAATAAATGGAGTGAATGAGAAATATAAACATTCGAGAAGAAAGAGTTTTCAAAATAAATGAATAAACCTTTTTAAATAAAGTGCAAATAAAAAAGTGAAAAAAATGTAGTGAATTCTTTATATAAACATTTGAGAAGAAAGAGTTTTCAAAATAAATGAATAAACCTTTTTAAATAAAGTGCAAATAAAAAAGATGAAAAAATGGAGTCAATGAAAAATACTAACATTCGAGAATAACGAGTTTTCAAAATGAATAAACCTTTTTAAATAAAGTGCAAATAAAAAAGATGAAATAAATGGAGTGAATGAGAAATATAAACATTCGAGAAGAAAGAGTTTTCAAAATAAATGAATAAACCTTTTTAAATAAAGTGCAAATAAAAAAAATAAAAAAAATGGAGTGAATGAGAAAGTGATAAACATTCGAGAAGAAAGAGTTTTCAAAATAAATGAATAAACCTTTTTAAATAAAGTGCAAATAAAAAAGATGAAATAAATGGAGTGAATGCGAAAGTGATAAACATTCGAGAAGAAAGAGTTTTCAAAATAAATGAATAAACCTTTTTAAATAAAGTGCAAATAAAAAAGTGAAAAAAATGTAGTGAATTCTTTATATAAACATTTGAGAAGAAAGAGTTTTCAAAATAAATGAATAAACCTTTTTAAATAAAGTGCAAATAAAAAAGATGAAAAAATGGAGTCAATGAAAAATACTAACATTCGAGAAGAAAGAGTTTTCAAAATGAATAAACCTTTTTAAATAAAGTGCAAATAAAAAAGATGAAATAAATGGAGTGAATGAGAAATATAAACATTCGAGAAGAAAGAGTTTTCAAAATAAATGAATAAACCTTTTTAAATAAAGTGCAAATAAAAAAAATAAAAAAAATGGAGTCAATGAAAAATACTAACATTCGAGAAGAAAGAGTTTTCAAAATAAAAAATCTTTTTAAATAAAGTGCAAATAAAAAAGATAAAAAAAATGGAGTCAATGAAAAATACTAACATTCGAGAAGAAAGAGTTTTCAAAATAAATGAATAAACCTTTTTAAATAAAGTGCAAATAAAAAAGATAAAAAAAATGTAGTGAATTCTTTATATAAACATTTGAGAAGAAAGAGTTTTCAAAATAAATGAATAAACCTTTTTAAATAAAGTGCAAATAAAAAAGATGAAATAAATGGAGTCAATGAAAAATACTAACATTCGAGAAGAAAGAGTTTTCAAAATAAATGAATAAACCTTTTTAAATAAAGTGCAAATAAAAAAGATGAAAAAATGGAGTCAATGCGAAAGTGATAAACATTCGAGAAGAAAGAGTTTTCAAAATAAAAAACCTTTTTAAATAAAGTGCAAATAAAAAAGATGAAAAAAATGGAGTGAATGCTTTATATAAACATTCGAGAAGAAAGAGTTTTCAAAATAAATGAATAAACCTTTTTAAATAAAGTGCAAATAAAAAAGATGAAAAAATGGAGTCAATGCGAAAGTGATAAACATTCGAGAAGAAAGAGTTTTCAAAATAAATGAATAAACCTTTTTAAATAAAGTGCAAATAAAAAAGATGAAAAAAATGGAGTCAATGAAAAATATAAACATTCGAGAAGAAAGAGTTTTCAAAATAAAAAACCTTTTTAAATAAAGTGCAAATAAAAAAGATAAAAAAAATGGAGTCAATGAAAAATACTTACATTCGAAAAGAAAGAGTTTTCAAAATAAATGAATAAACCTTTTTAAATAAAGTGCAAATAAAAAAGTGAAAAAAATGTAGTGAATTCTTTATATAAACATTTGAGAAGAAAGAGTTTTCAAAATAAATGAATAAACCTTTTTAAATAAAGTGCAAATAAAAAAGATGAAATAAATGGAGTCAATGAAAAATACTAACATTCGAGAAGAAAGAGTTTTCAAAATAAATGAATAAACCTTTTTAAATAAAGTGCAAATAAAAAAGATGAAAAAATGGAGTCAATGCGAAAGTGATAAACATTCGAGAAGAAAGAGTTTTCAAAATAAAAAACCTTTTTAAATAAAGTGCAAATAAAAAAGATGAAAAAAATGGAGTGAATGCTTTATATAAACATTCGAGAAGAAAGAGTTTTCAAAATAAATGAATAAACCTTTTTAAATAAAGTGCAAATAAAAAAGATGAAAAAATGGAGTCAATGCGAAAGTGATAAACATTCGAGAAGAAAGAGTTTTCAAAATAAATGAATAAACCTTTTTAAATAAAGTGCAAATAAAAAAGATGAAAAAAATGGAGTCAATGAAAAATATAAACATTCGAGAAGAAAGAGTTTTCAAAATAAATGAATAAACCTTTTTAAATAAAGTGCAAATAAAAAGATGAAAAAAATGTAGTGAATTCTTTATATAAACATTTGAGAAGAAAGAGTTTTCAAAATAAATGAATAAACCTTTTTAAATAAAGTGCAAATAAAAAAGATGAAAAAATGGAGTCAATGAAAAATACTAACATTCGAGAATAACGAGTTTTCAAAATAAAAAACCTTTTTAAATAAAGTGCAAATAAAAAAGATGAAATAAATGGAGTGAATGAGAAATATAAACATTCGAGAAGAAAGAGTTTTCAAAATAAATGAATAAACCTTTTTAAATAAAGTGCAAATAAAAAAAATAAAAAAAATGGAGTGAATGAGAAAGTGATAAACATTCGAGAAGAAAGAGTTTTCAAAATAAATGAATAAACCTTTTTAAATAAAGTGCAAATAAAAAAGTGAAAAAAATGTAGTGAATGAGAAATATAAACATTCGAGAAGAAAGAGTTTTCAAAATAAATGAATAAACCTTTTTAAATAAAGTGCAAATAAATAAAATAAAAAAAATGGAGTCAATGAAAAATACTAACATTCGAGAAGAAAGAGTTTTCAAAATAATAAACCTTTTTAAATAAAGTGCAAATAAAAAAGATAAAAAAAATGGAGTCAATGAAAAATACTTACATTCGAAAAGAAAGAGTTTTCAAAATAAATGAATAAACCTTTTTAAATAAAGTGCAAATAAAAAAGATGAAAAAAATGTAGTGAATTCTTTATATAAACATTTGAGAAGAAAGAGTTTTCAAAATAAATGAATAAACCTTTTTAAATAAAGTGCAAATAAAAAAGTGAAAAAAATGTAGTGAATTCTTTATATAAACATTCGAGAAGAAAGAGTTTTCAAAATAAATGAATAAACCTTTTTAAATAAAGTGCAAATAAAAAAAATAAAAAAAATGGAGTGAATGAGAAATATAAACATTCGAGAAGAAAGAGTTTTCAAAATAAATGAATAAACCTTTTTAAATAAAGTGCAAATAAAAAAGATGAAAAAATGGAGTCAATGAAAAATACTAACATTCGAGAATAACGAGTTTTCAAAATAAAAAACCTTTTTAAATAAAGTGCAAATAAAAAAGATGAAATAAATGGAGTGAATGAGAAATATAAACATTCGAGAAGAAAGAGTTTTCAAAATAAATGAATAAACCTTTTTAAATAAAGTGCAAATAAAAAAAATAAAAAAAATGGAGTGAATGAGAAAGTGATAAACATTCGAGAAGAAAGAGTTTTCAAAATAAATGAATAAACCTTTTTAAATAAAGTGCAAATAAAAAAGATGAAAAAAATTGAGTCAATGCGAAAGTGATAAACATTCGAGAAGAAAGAGTTTTCAAAATAAATGAATAAACCTTTTTAAATAAAGTGCAAATAAAAAAGTGAAAAAAATGTAGTGAATTCTTTATATAAACATTTGAGAAGAAAGAGTTTTCAAAATAAATGAATAAACCTTTTTAAATAAAGTGCAAATAAAAAAGTGAAAAAAATGTAGTGAATTCTTTATATAAACATTTGAGAAGAAAGAGTTTTCAAAATAAATGAATAAACCTTTTTAAATAAAGTGCAAATAAAAAAGATGAAAAAATGGAGTCAATGAAAAATACTAACATTCGAGAAGAAAGAGTTTTCAAAATGAATAAACCTTTTTAAATAAAGTGCAAATAAAAAAGATGAAAAAATGGAGTGAATGCTAAATATAAACATTCGAGAAGAAAGAGTTTTCAAAATAAATGAATAAACCTTTTTAAATAAAGTGCAAATAAAAAAAATAAAAAAAATGGAGTCAATGAAAAATACTAACATTCGAGAAGAAAGAGTTTTCAAAATAAAAAATCTTTTTAAATAAAGTGCAAATAAAAAAGATAAAAAAAATGGAGTCAATGAAAAATACTAACATTCGAGAAGAAAGAGTTTTCAAAATAAAAAACCTTTTTAAATAAAGTGCAAATAAAAAAGATAAAAAAAATGGAGTCAATGAAAAATACTTACATTCGAAAAGAAAGAGTTTTCAAAATAAATGAATAAACCTTTTTAAATAAAGTGCAAATAAAAAAGTGAAAAAAATGTAGTGAATTCTTTATATAAACATTTGAGAAGAAAGAGTTTTCAAAATAAAAAACCTTTTTAAATAAAGTGCAAATAAAAAAGATAAAAAAAATGGAGTCAATGAAAAATACTTACATTCGAAAAGAAAGAGTTTTCAAAATAAATGAATAAACCTTTTTAAATAAAGTGCAAATAAAAAAGATGAAAAAAATGTAGTGAATTCTTTATATAAACATTTGAGAAGAAAGAGTTTTCAAAATAAATGAATAAACCTTTTTAAATAAAGTGCAAATAAAAAAGTGAAAAAAATGTAGTGAATTCTTTATATAAACATTTGAGAAGAAAGAGTTTTCAAAATAAATGAATAAACCTTTTTAAATAAAGTGCAAATAAAAAAGATGAAAAAATGGAGTCAATGAAAAATACTAACATTCGAGAATAACGAGTTTTCAAAATAAAAAACCTTTTTAAATAAAGTGCAAATAAAAAAGATGAAATAAATGGAGTGAATGAGAAATATAAACATTCGAGAAGAAAGAGTTTTCAAAATAAATGAATAAACCTTTTTAAATAAAGTGCAAATAAAAAAAATAAAAAAAATGGAGTGAATGAGAAAGTGATAAACATTCGAGAAGAAAGAGTATTCAAAATAAATGAATAAACCTTTTTAAATAAAGTGCAAATAAAAAAAATGAAAAAATGGAGTGAATGCGAATTATAAACATTTGAGAAGAAAGAGTTTTCAAAATAAATGAATAAACCTTTTTAAATAAAGTGCAAATAAAAAAGTGAAAAAAATGTAGTGAATTCTTTATATAAACATTTGAGAAGAAAGAGTTTTCAAAATAAATGAATAAACCTTTTTAAATAAAGTGCAAATAAAAAAGTGAAAAAAATGTAGTGAATTCTTTATATAAACATTTGAGAAGAAAGAGTTTTCAAAATAAATGAATAAACCTTTTTAAATAAAGTGCAAATAAAAAAGATGAAAAAATGGAGTCAATGAAAAATACTAACATTCGAGAAGAAAGAGTTTTCAAAATGAATAAACCTTTTTAAATAAAGTGCAAATAAAAAAGATGAAATAAATGGAGTGAATGAGAAATATAAACATTCGAGAAGAAAGAGTTTTCAAAATAAATGAATAAACCTTTTTAAATAAAGTGCAAATAAAAAAAATAAAAAAAATGGAGTCAATGAAAAATACTAACATTCGAGAAGAAAGAGTTTTCAAAATAAAAAATCTTTTTAAATAAAGTGCAAATAAAAAAGATAAAAAAAATGGAGTCAATGAAAAATACTAACATTCGAGAAGAAAGAGTTTTCAAAATAAAAAACCTTTTTAAATAAAGTGCAAATAAAAAAGATAAAAAAAATGGAGTCAATGAAAAATACTTACATTCGAAAAGAAAGAGTTTTCAAAATAAATGAATAAACCTTTTTAAATAAAGTGCAAATAAAAAAGATGAAAAAAATGTAGTGAATTCTTTATATAAACATTTGAGAAGAAAGAGTTTTCAAAATAAAAAACCTTTTTAAATAAAGTGCAAATAAAAAAGATGAAATAAATGGAGTCAATGAAAAATATAAACATTCGAGAAGAAAGAGTTTTCAAAATAAATGAATAAACCTTTTTAAATAAAGTGCAAATAAAAAAGATGAAATAAATGGAGTCAATGAAAAAGACTAACATTCGAGAAGAAAGAGTTTTCAAAATAAATGAATAAACCTTTTTAAATAAAGTGCAAATAAAAAAGATGAAAAAATGGAGTCAATGCGAAAGTGATAAACATTCGAGAAGAAAGAGTTTTCAAAATAAAAAACCTTTTTAAATAAAGTGCAAATAAAAAAGATGAAAAAAATGGAGTGAATGCTTTATATAAACATTCGAGAAGAAAGAGTTTTCAAAATAAATGAATAAACCTTTTTAAATAAAGTGCAAATAAAAAAGATGAAAAAATGGAGTCAATGCGAAAGTGATAAACATTCGAGAAGAAAGAGTTTTCAAAATAAATGAATAAACCTTTTTAAATAAAGTGCAAATAAAAAAGTGAAAAAAATGTAGTGAATGAGAAATATAAACATTCGAGAAGAAAGAGTTTTCAAAATAAATGAATAAACCTTTTTAAATAAAGTGCAAATAAAAAAAATAAAAAAAATGGAGTCAATGCGAAAGTGATAAACATTCGAGAAGAAAGAGTTTTCAAAATAAATGAATAAACCTTTTTAAATAAAGTGCAAATAAAAAAGTGAAAAAAATGTAGTGAATGAGAAATATAAACATTCGAGAAGAAAGAGTTTTCAAAATAAATGAATAAACCTTTTTAAATAAAGTGCAAATAAAAAAAATAAAAAAAATGGAGTCAATGAAAAATACTAACATTCGAGAAGAAAGAGTTTTCAAAATAATAAACCTTTTTAAATAAAGTGCAAATAAAAAAGTAAAAAAAATGTAGTGAATGAAAAATATTACATTCGAGAAGAAAGAGTTTTCAAAATAAATGAATAAACCTTTTTAAATAAAGTGCAAATAAAAAAGTGAAAAAAATGTAGTGAATTCTTTATATAAACATTTGAGAAGAAAGAATTTTTCAAAATAAATGAATAAACCTTTTTAAATAAAGTGCAAATAAAAAAGATGAAAAAATGGAGTCAATGAAAAATACTAACATTCGAGAAGAAAGAGTTTTCAAAATAAATGAATAAACCTTTTTAAATAAAGTGCAAATAAAAAAGATGAAAAGATGGAGTCAATGCGAAAGTGATAAACATTCGAGAAGAAAGAGTTTTCAAAATAAAAAACCTTTTTAAATAAAGTGCAAATAAAAAAGATGAAAAAAATGGAGTGAATGCTTTATATAAACATTCGAGAAGAAAGAGTTTTCAAAATAAATGAATAAACCTTTTTAAATAAAGTGCAAATAAAAAAGATGAAACAATGGAGTGAATGAGAAATATAAACATTCGAGAAGAAAGAGTTTTCAAAATAAATGAATAAACCTTTTTAAATAAAGTGCAAATAAAAAAGATGAAAAAAATGGAGTCAATGAAAAATACTTACATTCGAAAAGAAAGAGTTTTCAAAATAAATGAATAAACCTTTTTAAATAAAGTGCAAATAAAAAAGATGAAAAAAATGTAGTGAATTCTTTATATAAACATTTGAGAAGAAAGAGTTTTCAAAATAAATGAATAAACCTTTTTAAATAAAGTGCAAATAAAAAAGATGAAAAAATGGAGTCAATGAAAAATACTAACATTCGAGAAGAAAGAGTTTTCAAAATAATAAACCTTTTTAAATAAAGTGCAAATAAAAAAGATGAAAAAAATGGAGTGAATGCTTTATATAAACATTCGAGAAGAAAGAGTTTTCAAAATAAATGAATAAACCTTTTTAAATAAAGTGCAAATAAAAAAGATGAAAAAATGGAGTGAATGAGAAATATAAACATTCGAGAAGAAAGAGTTTTCAAAATAAATGAATAAACCTTTTTAAATAAAGTGCAAATAAAAAAGATGAAATAAATGGAGTGAATGCGAAAGTGATAAACATTCGAGAAGAAAGAGTTTTCAAAATAAATGAATAAACCTTTTTAAATAAAGTGCAAATAAAAAAGTGAAACAAATGTAGTGAATGCTTTATATAAACATTTGAGAAGAAAGAGTTTTCAAAATAAATGAATAAACCTTTTTAAATAAAGTGCAAATAAAAAAGATGAAAAAATGGAGTCAATGAAAAATACTAACATTCGAGAAGAAAGAGTTTTCAAAATGAATAAACCTTTTTAAATAAAGTGCAAATAAAAAAGATGAAATAAATGGAGTGAATGAGAAATATAAACATTCGAGAAGAAAGAGTTTTCAAAATAAAAAACCTTTTTAAATAAAGTGCAAATAAAAAGATGAAAAAAATGTAGTGAATTCTTTATATAAACATTTGAGAAGAAAGAGTTTTCAAAATAAATGAATAAACCTTTTTAAATAAAGTGCAAATAAAAAAGATGAAAAAATGGAGTCAATGAAAAATACTAACATTCGAGAAGAAAGAGTTTTCAAAATAAAAAACCTTTTTAAATAAAGTGCAAATAAAAAAGATGAAATAAATGGAGTGAATGAGAAATATAAACATTCGAGAAGAAAGAGTTTTCAAAATAAATGAATAAACCTTTTTAAATAAAGTGCAAATAAAAAAGATAAAAAAAGAGGAGTCAATGAAAAATACTTACATTCGAAAAGAAAGAGTTTTCAAAATAAATGAATAAACCTTTTTAAATAAAGTGCAAATAAAAAAGATGAAATAAATGGAGTGAATGCGAAAGTGATAAACATTCGAGAAGAAAGAGTTTTCAAAATAAATGAATAAACCTTTTTAAATAAAGTGCAAATAAAAAAGTGAAAAAAATGTAGTGAATTCTTTATATAAACATTTGAGAAGAAAGAGTTTTCAAAATAAATGAATAAACCTTTTTAAATAAAGTGCAAATAAAAAAGATGAAAAAATGGAGTGAATGCTAAATATAAACATTCGAGAAGAAAGAGTTTTCAAAATAAAAAACCTTTTTAAATAAAGTGCAAATAAAAAAGATGAAATAAATGGAGTGAATGAGAAATATAAACATTCGAGAAGAAAGAGTTTTCAAAATAAATGAATAAACCTTTTTAAATAAAGTGCAAATAAAAAAAATAAAAAAAATGGAGTCAATGAAAAATACTAACATTCGAGAAGAAAGAGTTTTCAAAATAAAAAATCTTTTTAAATAAAGTGCAAATAAAAAAGATAAAAAAAGAGGAGTCAATGAAAAATACTTACATTCGAAAAGAAAGAGTTTTCAAAATAAATGAATAAACCTTTTTAAATAAAGTGCAAATAAAAAAGATGAAAAAAATTGAGTCAATGCGAAAGTGATAAACATTCGAGAAGAAAGAGTATTCAAAATAAATGAATAAACCTTTTTAAATAAAGTGCAAATAAAAAAGATGAAATAAATGGAGTCAATGCGAAAGTGATAAACATTTGAGAAGAAAGAGTTTTCAAAATAAATGAATAAACCTTTTTAAATAAAGTGCAAATAAAAAAGATGAAAAAATGGAGTGAATGCGAATTATAAACATTTGAGAAGAAAGAGTTTTCAAAATAAATGAATAAACCTTTTTAAATAAAGTGCAAATAAAAAAGATGAAACAATGGAGTGAATGAGAAATATAAACATTCGAGAAGAAAGAGTTTTCAAAATAAATGAATAAACCTTTTTAAATAAAGTGCAAATAAAAAAGATGAAATAAATGGAGTGAATGAGAAATATAAACATTCGAGAATAAAGAGTTTTCAAAATAAATGAATAAACCTTTTTAAATAAAGTGCAAATAAAAAGATGAAAAAAATGGAGTCAATGAAAAATACTAACATTCGAGAAGAAAGAGTTTTCAAAATAAATGAATAAACCTTTTTAAATAAAGTGCAAATAAAAAAGATGAAAAAATGGAGTCAATGCGAATTATAAACATTTGAGAAGAAAGAGTTTTCAAAATAAATGAATAAACCTTTTTAAATAAAGTGCAAATAAAAAAGATAAAAAAAATGGAGTGAATGCGATTGTAAAGTAATAATCATTCGAGAAGAAAGAGTTTTCAAATAAATGAATAAACCTTTTTAAATAAAGTGCAAATAAAAAAGATGAAAAAAATGGAGTGAATGAGAAATACTAACATTCGAGAAGAAAGAGTTTTCAAAATAAATGAATAAACCTTTTTAAATAAAGTGCAAATAAAAAAGATGAAATAAATGGAGTGAATGAGAAATATAAACATTCGAGAAAAAAGAGTTTTCAAAATAAATGAATAAACCTTTTTAAATAAGGTGCATTTAAAAAAATAAAAAAAATGGAGTGAATGCTAAATATAAACATTTGAGAAGAAAGAGTTTTCAAAATAAATGAATAAACCTTTTTAAATAAAGTGCAAATAAAAAAGATGAAAAAATGGAGTGAATGCTAAATATAAACATTCGAGAAGAAAGAGTTTTCAAAATAAATGAATAAACCTTTTTAAATAAAGTGCAAATAAAAAGATGAAAAAAATGGAGTCAATGAAAAATACTAACATTTGAGAAGAAAGAGTTTTCAAAATAAATGAATAAACCTTTTTAAATAAAGTGCAAATAAAAAAGATGAAAAAATGGAGTCAATGCGAATTATAAACAATTGAGAAGAAAGAGTTTTCAAAATAAATGAATAAACCTTTTTAAATAAAGTGCAAATAAAAAAGATAAAAAAAATGGAGTCAATGAAAAATACTAACATTCGAGAATAACGAGTTTTCAAAATAAATGAATAAACCTTTTTAAATAAAGTGCAAATAAAAAAGATGAAATAAATGGAGTGAATGAGAAATACTAACATTCGAGAATAACGAGTTTTCAAAATAAATGAATAAACCTTTTTAAATAAAGTGCAAATAAAAAAGATGAAATAAATGGAGTGAATGAGAAATATAAACATTCGAGAAAAAAGAGTTTTCAAAATAAATGAATAAACCTTTTTAAATAAGGTGCATTTAAAAAAATAAAAAAAATGTAGTGAATGCTAAATATAAACATTTGAGAAGAAAGAGTTTTCAAAATAAATGAATAAACCTTTTTAAATAAAGTGCAAATAAAAAAGATGAAAAAAATGGAGTCAATGCGAAAGTGATAAACATTCGAGAAGAAAGAGTATTCAAAATAAATGAATAAACCTTTTTAAATAAGGTGCATTTAAAAAAATAAAAAAAATGTAGTGAATGCTAAATATAAACATTTGAGAAGAAAGAGTTTTCAAAATAAATGAATAAACCTTTTTAAATAAAGTGCAAATAAAAAAGATGAAAAAAATGGAGTCAATGCGAAAGTGATAAACATTTGAGAAGAAAGAGTTTTCAAAATAAATGAATAAACCTTTTTAAATAAAGTGCAAATAAAAAAGTGAAAAAAATGGAGTCAATGCGAAAGTGATAAACATTCGAGAAGAAAGAGTTTTCAAAATAAATGAATAAACCTTTTTAAATAAAGTGCAAATAAAAAAGATGAAAAAATGGAGTGAATGCTAAATATAAACATTCGAGAAGAAAGAGTTTTCAAAATAAAAAACCTTTTTAAATAAAGTGCAAATAAAAAAGATGAAATAAATGGAGTCAATGCGAAAGTGATAAACATTCGAGAAGAAAGAGTTTTCAAAATAAATGAATAAACCTTTTTAAATAAAGTGCAAATAAAAAAGATGAAATAAATGGAGTCAATGCGAAAGTGATAAACATTCGAGAAGAAAGAGTTTTCAAAATAAATGAATAAACCTTTTTAAATAAAGTGCAAATAAAAAAGATAAAAAAAGAGGAGTCAATGAAAAATACTAACATTCGAGAAGAAAGAGTTTTCAAAATAAAAAACCTTTTTAAATAAAGTGCAAATAAAAAAGATGAAAAAATGTAGTGAATGCTAAATATAAACATTTGAGAAGAAAGAGTTTTCAAAATAAATGAATAAACCTTTTTAAATAAAGTGCAAATAAAAAAGATGAAAAAAATGGAGTCAATGCGAAAGTGATAAACATTCGAGAAGAAAGAGTTTTCAAAATAAAAAACCTTTTTAAATAAAGTGCAAATAAAAAAGATGAAAAAAATGGAGTGAATGAGAAATACTAACATTCGAGAATAACGAGTTTTCAAAATAAATGAATAAACCTTTTTAAATAAAGTGCAAATAAAAAAGATAAAAAAAGAGGAGTCAATGAAAAATACTTACATTCGAAAAGAAAGAGTTTTCAAAATAAATGAATAAACCTTTTTAAATAAAGTGCAAATAAAAAAGATGAAAAAAATTGAGTCAATGCGAAAGTGATAAACATTCGAGAAGAAAGAGTATTCAAAATAAATGAATAAACCTTTTTAAATAAAGTGCAAATAAAAAAGATGAAAAAAATTGAGTCAATGCGAAAGTGATAAACATTCGAGAAGAAAGAGTATTCAAAATAAATGAATAAACCTTTTTAAATAAAGTGCAAATAAAAAAAATGAAAAAATGGAGTGAATGCGAATTATAAACATTTGAGAAGAAAGAGTTTTCAAAATAAATGAATAAACCTTTTTAAATAAAGTGCAAATAAAAAAGATGAAACAATGGAGTGAATGAGAAATATAAACATTCGAGAAGAAAGAGTTTTCAAAATAAATGAATAAACCTTTTTAAATAAAGTGCAAATAAAAAAGATGAAATAAATGGAGTGAATGAGAAATATAAACATTCGAGAATAAAGAGTTTTCAAAATAAATGAATAAACCTTTTTAAATAAAGTGCAAATAAAAAGATGAAAAAAATGGAGTCAATGAAAAATACTAACATTCGAGAAGAAAGAGTTTTCAAAATAAATGAATAAACCTTTTTAAATAAAGTGCAAATAAAAAAGATGAAAAAATGGAGTCAATGCGAATTATAAACATTTGAGAAGAAAGAGTTTTCAAAATAAATGAATAAACCTTTTTAAATAAAGTGCAAATAAAAAAGATAAAAAAAATGGAGTGAATGCGATTGTAAAGTAATAATCATTCGAGAAGAAAGAGTTTTCAAAATAAATGAATAAACCTTTTTAAATAAAGTGCAAATAAAAAAGATGAAAAAAATGGAGTGAATGAGAAATACTAACATTCGAGAATAACGAGTTTTCAAAATAAATGAATAAACCTTTTTAAATAAAGTGCAAATAAAAAAGATGAAATAAATGGAGTGAATGAGAAATATAAACATTCGAGAAAAAAGAGTTTTCAAAATAAATGAATAAACCTTTTTAAATAAGGTGCATTTAAAAAAATAAAAAAAATGGAGTGAATGCTAAATATAAACATTTGAGAAGAAAGAGTTTTCAAAATAAATGAATAAACCTTTTTAAATAAAGTGCAAATAAAAAAGATGAAAAAATGGAGTGAATGCTAAATATAAACATTCGAGAAGAAAGAGTTTTCAAAATAAATGAATAAACCTTTTTAAATAAAGTGCAAATAAAAAGATGAAAAAAATGGAGTCAATGAAAAATACTAACATTTGAGAAGAAAGAGTTTTCAAAATAAATGAATAAACCTTTTTAAATAAAGTGCAAATAAAAAAGATGAAAAAATGGAGTCAATGCGAATTATAAACAATTGAGAAGAAAGAGTTTTCAAAATAAATGAATAAACCTTTTTAAATAAAGTGCAAATAAAAAAGATAAAAAAAATGGAGTCAATGAAAAATACTAACATTCGAGAATAACGAGTTTTCAAAATGAATAAACCTTTTTAAATAAAGTGCAAATAAAAAAGATGAAATAAATGGAGTGAATGAGAAATACTAACATTCGAGAATAACGAGTTTTCAAAATAAATGAATAAACCTTTATAAATAAAGTGCAAATAAAAAAGATGAAATAAATGGAGTGAATGAGAAATATAAACATTCGAGAAAAAAGAGTTTTCAAAATAAATGAATAAACCTTTTTAAATAAGGTGCATTTAAAAAAATAAAAAAAATGTAGTGAATGCTAAATATAAACATTTGAGAAGAAAGAGTTTTCAAAATAAATGAATAAACCTTTTTAAATAAAGTGCAAATAAAAAAGATGAAAAAAATGGAGTCAATGCGAAAGTGATAAACATTCGAGAAGAAAGAGTATTCAAAATAAATGAATAAACCTTTTTAAATAAGGTGCATTTAAAAAAATAAAAAAAATGTAGTGAATGCTAAATATAAACATTTGAGAAGAAAGAGTTTTCAAAATAAATGAATAAACCTTTTTAAATAAAGTGCAAATAAAAAAGATAAAAAAAGAGGAGTCAATGAAAAATACTTACATTCGAAAAGAAAGAGTATTCAAAATAAATGAATAAACCTTTTTAAATAAAGTGCAAATAAAAAAGATGAAATAAATGGAGTCAATGCGAAAGTGATAAACATTCGAGAAGAAAGAGTTTTCAAAATAAATGAATAAACCTTTTTAAATAAAGTGCAAATAAAAAAGATGAAAAAATGGAGTGAATGCTAAATATAAACATTCGAGAAGAAAGAGTTTTCAAAATAAAAAACCTTTTTAAATAAAGTGCAAATAAAAAAGATGAAATAAATGGAGTGAATGAGAAATATAAACATTCGAGAAGAAAGAGTTTTCAAAATAAATGAATAAACCTTTTTAAATAAAGTGCAAATAAAAAAAATAAAAAAAATGGAGTCAATGCGAATTATAAACATTCGAGAAGAAAGAGTTTTCAAAATAAAAAATCTTTTTAAATAAAGTGCAAATAAAAAAGATGAAAAAATGGAGTCAATGCGAATTATAAACATTTGAGAATAAAGAGTTTTCAAAATAAATGAATAAACCTTTTTAAATAAAGTGCAAATAAAAAAGATAAAAAAAATGGAGTCAATGAAAAATACTAACATTAGAGAATAACGAGTTTTCAAAATAAATGAATAAACCTTTTTAAATAAAGTGCAAATAAAAAAGATGAAATAAATGGAGTGAATGAGAAATATAAACATTCGAGAAAAAAGAGTTTTCAAAATAAATGAATAAACCTTTTTAAATAAAGTGCAAATAAAAAAGATGAAAAAAATGGAGTGAATGCTTTATATAAACATTCGAGAAGAAAGAGTTTTCAAAATAAATGAATAAACCTTTTTAAATAAAGTGCAAATAAAAAAGATGAAAAAATGGAGTCAATGCGAAAGTGATAAACATTCGAGAAGAAAGAGTTTTCAAAATAAATGAATAAACCTTTTTAAATAAAGTGCAAATAAAAAAGATGAAAAAATTGAGTCAATGCGAAAGTGATAAACATTCGAGAAGAAAGAGTTTTCAAAATAAATGAATAAACCTTTTTAAATAAAGTGCAAATAAAAAAGATGAAAAAATGGAGTCAATGCGAATTATAAACATTTGAGAAGAAAGAGTTTTCAAAATAAATGAATAAACCTTTTTAAATAAAGTGCAAATAAAAAAGATAAAAAAAATGGAGTCAATGAAAAATACTAACATTCGAGAATAACGAGTTTTCAAAATAAAAAACCTTTTTAAATAAAGTGCAAATAAAAAAGATGAAATAAATGGAGTGAATGAGAAATACTAACATTCGAGAATAACGAGTTTTCAAAATAAATGAATAAACCTTTTTAAATAAAGTGCAAATAAAAAAGATGAAATAAATGGAGTGAATGAGAAATATAAACATTCGAGAAAAAAGAGTTTTCAAAATAAATGAATAAACCTTTTTAAATAAGGTGCATTTAAAAAAATAAAAAAAATGTAGTGAATGCTAAATATAAACATTTGAGAAGAAAGAGTTTTCAAAATAAATGAATAAACCTTTTTAAATAAAGTGCAAATAAAAAAGATGAAAAAAATGGAGTCAATGCGAAAGTGATAAACATTCGAGAAGAAAGAGTATTCAAAATAAATGAATAAACCTTTTTAAATAAGGTGCATTTAAAAAAATAAAAAAAATGTAGTGAATGCTAAATATAAACATTTGAGAAGAAAGAGTTTTCAAAATAAATGAATAAACCTTTTTAAATAAAGTGCAAATAAAAAAGATAAAAAAAGAGGAGTCAATGAAAAATACTTACATTCGAAAAGAAAGAGTATTCAAAATAAATGAATAAACCTTTTTAAATAAAGTGCAAATAAAAAAGATGAAATAAATGGAGTCAATGCGAAAGTGATAAACATTCGAGAAGAAAGAGTTTTCAAAATAAATGAATAAACCTTTTTAAATAAAGTGCAAATAAAAAAGATGAAAAAATGGAGTGAATGCTAAATATAAACATTCGAGAAGAAAGAGTTTTCAAAATAAAAAACCTTTTTAAATAAAGTGCAAATAAAAAAGATGAAATAAATGGAGTGAATGAGAAATATAAACATTCGAGAAGAAAGAGTTTTCAAAATAAATGAATAAACCTTTTTAAATAAAGTGCAAATAAAAAAGATAAAAAAAGAGGAGTCAATGAAAAATACTAACATTCGAGAAGAAAGAGTTTTCAAAATAAATGAATAAACCTTTTTAAATAAAGTGCAAATAAAAAAGATGAAAAAATGGAGTCAATGCGAATTATAAACATTTGAGAATAAAGAGTTTTCAAAATAAATGAATAAACCTTTTTAAATAAAGTGCAAATAAAAAAGATAAAAAAAATGGAGTCAATGAAAAATACTAACATTAGAGAATAACGAGTTTTCAAAATAAATGAATAAACCTTTTTAAATAAAGTGCAAATAAAAAAGATGAAATAAATGGAGTGAATGAGAAATATAAACATTCGAGAAAAAAGAGTTTTCAAAATAAATGAATAAACCTTTTTAAATAAAGTGCAAATAAAAAAGATGAAAAAATGGAGTCAATGCGAAAGTGATAAACATTCGAGAAGAAAGAGTTTTCAAAATGAAAAAACCTTTTTAAATAAAGTGCAAATAAAAAAGATGAAAAAATGGAGTGAATGCTAAATATAAACATTCGAGAAGAAAGAGTTTTCAAAATAAATGAATAAACCTTTTTAAATAAAGTGCAAATAAAAAAGATGAAAAAATGGATTGAATGCTAAATATAAACATTCGAGAAGAAAGAGTTTTCAAAATAAATGAATAAACCTTTTTAAATAAAGTGCAAATAAAAAGATGAAATAAATGGAGTGAATGAAAAATATAAACATTCGAGAAGAAAGAGTTTTCAAAATAAATGAATAAACCTTTTTAAATAAAGTGCAAATAAAAAAGATGAAAAAATGGAGTGAATGCTAAATATAAACATTCGAGAAGAAAGAGTTTTCAAAATAAAAAACCTTTTTAAATAAAGTGCAAATAAAAAAGATGAAATAAATGGAGTGAATGAGAAATATAAACATTCGAGAAGAAAGAGTTTTCAAAATAAATGAATAAACCTTTTTAAATAAAGTGCAAATAAAAAAAATAAAAAAAATGGAGTCAATGCGAATTATAAACATTCGAGAAGAAAGAGTTTTCAAAATAAAAAATCTTTTTAAATAAAGTGCAAATAAAAAAGATGAAAAAATGGAGTCAATGCGAATTATAAACATTTGAGAATAAAGAGTTTTCAAAATAAATGAATAAACCTTTTTAAATAAAGTGCAAATAAAAAAGATAAAAAAAATGGAGTCAATGAAAAATACTAACATTAGAGAATAACGAGTTTTCAAAATAAATGAATAAACCTTTTTAAATAAAGTGCAAATAAAAAAGATGAAATAAATGGAGTGAATGAGAAATATAAACATTCGAGAAAAAAGAGTTTTCAAAATAAATGAATAAACCTTTTTAAATAAAGTGCAAATAAAAAAGATGAAAAAAATGGAGTGAATGCTTTATATAAACATTCGAGAAGAAAGAGTTTTCAAAATAAATGAATAAACCTTTTTAAATAAAGTGCAAATAAAAAAGATGAAAAAATGGAGTCAATGCGAAAGTGATAAACATTCGAGAAGAAAGAGTTTTCAAAATAAATGAATAAACCTTTTTAAATAAAGTGCAAATAAAAAAGATGAAAAAATTGAGTCAATGCGAAAGTGATAAACATTCGAGAAGAAAGAGTTTTCAAAATAAATGAATAAACCTTTTTAAATAAAGTGCAAATAAAAAAGATGAAAAAATGGAGTCAATGCGAATTATAAACATTTGAGAAGAAAGAGTTTTCAAAATAAATGAATAAACCTTTTTAAATAAAGTGCAAATAAAAAAGATAAAAAAAATGGAGTCAATGAAAAATACTAACATTCGAGAATAACGAGTTTTCAAAATAAAAAACCTTTTTAAATAAAGTGCAAATAAAAAAGATGAAATAAATGGAGTGAATGAGAAATACTAACATTCGAGAATAACGAGTTTTCAAAATAAATGAATAAACCTTTTTAAATAAAGTGCAAATAAAAAAGATGAAATAAATGGAGTGAATGAGAAATATAAACATTCGAGAAAAAAGAGTTTTCAAAATAAATGAATAAACCTTTTTAAATAAGGTGCATTTAAAAAAATAAAAAAAATGTAGTGAATGCTAAATATAAACATTTGAGAAGAAAGAGTTTTCAAAATAAATGAATAAACCTTTTTAAATAAAGTGCAAATAAAAAAGATGAAAAAAATGGAGTCAATGCGAAAGTGATAAACATTCGAGAAGAAAGAGTATTCAAAATAAATGAATAAACCTTTTTAAATAAGGTGCATTTAAAAAAATAAAAAAAATGTAGTGAATGCTAAATATAAACATTTGAGAAGAAAGAGTTTTCAAAATAAATGAATAAACCTTTTTAAATAAAGTGCAAATAAAAAAGATAAAAAAAGAGGAGTCAATGAAAAATACTTACATTCGAAAAGAAAGAGTATTCAAAATAAATGAATAAACCTTTTTAAATAAAGTGCAAATAAAAAAGATGAAATAAATGGAGTCAATGCGAAAGTGATAAACATTCGAGAAGAAAGAGTTTTCAAAATAAATGAATAAACCTTTTTAAATAAAGTGCAAATAAAAAAGATGAAAAAATGGAGTGAATGCTAAATATAAACATTCGAGAAGAAAGAGTTTTCAAAATAAAAAACCTTTTTAAATAAAGTGCAAATAAAAAAGATGAAATAAATGGAGTGAATGAGAAATATAAACATTCGAGAAGAAAGAGTTTTCAAAATAAATGAATAAACCTTTTTAAATAAAGTGCAAATAAAAAAGATAAAAAAAGAGGAGTCAATGAAAAATACTAACATTCGAGAAGAAAGAGTTTTCAAAATAAATGAATAAACCTTTTTAAATAAAGTGCAAATAAAAAAGATGAAAAAATGGAGTCAATGCGAATTATAAACATTTGAGAATAAAGAGTTTTCAAAATAAATGAATAAACCTTTTTAAATAAAGTGCAAATAAAAAAGATAAAAAAAATGGAGTCAATGAAAAATACTAACATTAGAGAATAACGAGTTTTCAAAATAAATGAATAAACCTTTTTAAATAAAGTGCAAATAAAAAAGATGAAATAAATGGAGTGAATGAGAAATATAAACATTCGAGAAAAAAGAGTTTTCAAAATAAATGAATAAACCTTTTTAAATAAAGTGCAAATAAAAAAGATGAAAAAATGGAGTCAATGCGAAAGTGATAAACATTCGAGAAGAAAGAGTTTTCAAAATGAATAAACCTTTTTAAATAAAGTGCAAATAAAAAAGATGAAAAAATGGAGTGAATGCTAAATATAAACATTCGAGAAGAAAGAGTTTTCAAAATAAATGAATAAACCTTTTTAAATAAAGTGCAAATAAAAAAGATGAAAAAATGGAGTGAATGCTAAATATAAACATTCGAGAAGAAAGAGTTTTCAAAATAAATGAATAAACCTTTTTAAATAAAGTGCAAATAAAAAGATGAAATAAATGGAGTGAATGAAAAATATAAACATTCGAGAAGAAAGAGTTTTCAAAATAAATGAATAAACCTTTTTAAATAAAGTGCAAATAAAAAAGATGAAAAAAATTGAGTCAATGCGAAAGTGATAAACATTCGAGAAGAAAGAGTTTTCAAAATAAAAAACCTTTTTAAATAAAGTGCAAATAAAAAAGATGAAAAAAATGGAGTGAATGCGAAAGTGATAAACATTCGAGAAGAAAGAGTTTTCAAAATAAAAAACCTTTTTAAATAAAGTGCAAATAAAAAAGATGAAAAAAATGGAGTGAATGCGAAAGTGATAAACATTCGAGAAGAAAGAGTTTTCAAAATAAAAAACCTTTTTAAATAAAGTGCAAATAAAAAAGATGAAATAAATGGAGTGAATGAGAAATATAAACATTCGAGAAGAAAGAGTTTTCAAAATAAATGAATAAACCTTTTTAAATAAAGTGCAAATAAAAAAGATGAAAAAATGGAGTGAATGCGAAAGTGATAAACATTCGAGAAGAAAGAGTTTTCAAAATAAATGAATAAACCTTTTTAAATAAAGTGCAAATAAAAAGATGAAAAAAATGGAGTCAATGAAAAATACTAACATTTGAGAAGAAAGAGTTTTCAAAATAAATGAATAAACCTTTTTAAATAAAGTGCAAATAAAAAAGATGAAAAAATGGAGTGAATGAGAAATACTAACATTCGAGAATAACGAGTTTTCAAAATAAATGAATAAACCTTTTTAAATAAAGTGCAAATAAAAAAGATGAAATAAATGGAGTGAATGAGAAATATAAACATTCGAGAAAAAAGAGTTTTCAAAATAAATGAATAAACCTTTTTAAATAAGGTGCATTTAAAAAAATAAAAAAAATGTAGTGAATGCTAAATATAAACATTTGAGAAGAAAGAGTTTTCAAAATAAATGAATAAACCTTTTTAAATAAAGTGCAAATAAAAAAGATGAAAAAAATGGAGTCAATGCGAAAGTGATAAACATTCGAGAAGAAAGAGTATTCAAAATAAATGAATAAACCTTTTTAAATAAAGTGCAAATAAAAAAGATGAAATAAATGGAGTGAATGAGAAATATAAACATTCGAGAATAAAGAGTTTTCAAAATAAATGAATAAACCTTTTTAAATAAAGTGCAAATAAAAAGATGAAAAAAATGGAGTCAATGAAAAATACTAACATTCGAGAATAACGAGTTTTCAAAATAAATGAATAAACCTTTTTAAATAAAGTGCAAATAAAAAAGATGAAATAAATGGAGTGAATGAGAAATACTAACATTCGAGAATAACGAGTTTTCAAAATAAATGAATAAACCTTTTTAAATAAAGTGCAAATAAAAAAGATAAAAAAAATGGAGTGAATGCGATTGTAAAGTAATAATCATTCGAGAAGAAAGAGTTTTCAAATAAATGAATAAACCTTTTTAAATAAAGTGCAAATAAAAAAGATGAAAAAAATGGAGTCAATGCGAATTATAAACATTTGAGAAGAAAGAGTTTTCAAAATAAATGAATAAACCTTTTTAAATAAAGTGCAAATAAAAAAGATGAAATAAATGGAGTGAATGAGAAATATAAACATTCGAGAAAAAAGAGTTTTCAAAATAAATGAATAAACCTTTTTAAATAAGGTGCATTTAAAAAAATAAAAAAAATGGAGTGAATGCTAAATATAAACATTTGAGAAGAAAGAGTTTTCAAAATAAATGAATAAACCTTTTTAAATAAAGTGCAAATAAAAAAGATGAAAAAATGGAGTGAATGCTAAATATAAACATTCGAGAAGAAAGAGTTTTCAAAATAAATGAATAAACCTTTTTAAATAAAGTGCAAATAAAAAAGATAAAAAAAATGGAGTCAATGAAAAATACTAACATTTGAGAAGAAAGAGTTTTCAAAATAAATGAATAAACCTTTTTAAATAAAGTGCAAATAAAAAGATGAAAAAAATGGAGTCAATGAAAAAGTGATAAACATTTGAGAAGAAAGAGTTTTCAAAATAAAAAACCTTTTTAAATAAAGTGCAAATAAAAAAGATGAAAAAAATGGAGTCAATGAAAAATACTAACATTCGAGAATAACGAGTTTTCAAAATAAAAAACCTTTTTAAATAAAGTGCAAATAAAAAAGATGAAATAAATGGAGTGAATGAGAAATACTAACATTTGAGAAGAAAGAGTTTTCAAAATAAATGAATAAACCTTTTTAAATAAAGTGCAAATAAAAAAGATGAAATAAATGGAGTGAATGAGAAATATAAACATTCGAGAAAAAAGAGTTTTCAAAATAAATGAATAAACCTTTTTAAATAAAGTGCAAATAAAAAAGATGAAATAAATGGAGTGAATGAGAAATATAAACATTCGAGAAGAAAGAGTTTTCAAAATAAATGAATAAACCTTTTTAAATAAAGTGCAAATAAAAAAAATAAAAAAAATGGAGTCAATGAAAAATACTAACATTCGAGAAGAAAGAGTTTTCAAAATAAATGAATAAACCTTTTTAAATAAGGTGCATTTAAAAAAATAAAAAAAATGTAGTGAATGCTAAATATAAACATTTGAGAAGAAAGAGTTTTCAAAATAAATGAATAAACCTTTTTAAATAAAGTGCAAATAAAAAAGATGAAAAAAATGGAGTCAATGCGAAAGTGATAAACATTCGAGAAGAAAGAGTATTCAAAATAAATGAATAAACCTTTTTAAATAAAGTGCAAATAAAAAAGATGAAATAAATGGAGTCAATGCAAAAGTGATAAACATTCGAGAAGAAAGAGTTTTCAAAATAAATGAATAAACCTTTTTAAATAAAGTGCAAATAAAAAAGATGAAAAAATGGAGTGAATGCTAAATATAAACATTCGAGAAGAAAGAGTTTTCAAAATAAAAAACCTTTTTAAATAAAGTGCAAATAAAAAAGATGAAATAAATGGAGTGAATGAGAAATATAAACATTCGAGAAGAAAGAGTTTTCAAAATAAATGAATAAACCTTTTTAAATAAAGTGCAAATAAAAAAAATAAAAAAAATGGAGTCAATGAAAAATACTAACATTCGAGAAGAAAGAGTTTTCAAAATAAATGAATAAACCTTTTTAAATAAAGTGCAAATAAAAAAGATGAAAAAATGGAGTGAATGCTAAATATAAACATTCGAGAAGAAAGAGTTTTCAAAATAAATGAATAAACCTTTTTAAATAAAGTGCAAATAAAAAAGATAAAAAAAATGGAGTCAATGAAAAATACTAACATTCGAGAATAACGAGTTTTCAAAATAAATGAATAAACCTTTTTAAATAAAGTGCAAATAAAAAAGATGAAATAAATGGAGTGAATGAGAAATACTAACATTTGAGAAGAAAGAGTTTTCAAAATAAATGAATAAACCTTTTTAAATAAAGTGCAAATAAAAAAGATGAAAAAATGGAGTCAATGCGAAAGTGATAAACATTCGAGAAGAAAGAGTTTTCAAAATAAAAAACCTTTTTAAATAAAGTGCAAATAAAAAAGATGAAATAAATGGAGTGAATGAGAAATATAAACATTCGAGAAGAAAGAGTTTTCAAAATAAATGAATAAACCTTTTTAAATAAAGTGCAAATAAAAAAAATAAAAAAAATGGAGTGAATGAGAAAGTGATAAACATTCGAGAAGAAAGAGTTTTCAAAATAAATGAATAAACCTTTTTAAATAAAGTGCAAATAAAAAAGATGAAATAAATGGAGTGAATGAGAAATATAAACATTCGAGAAGAAAGAGTTTTCAAAATAAATGAATAAACCTTTTTAAATAAAGTGCAAATAAAAAAGATGAAAAAAATTGAGTCAATGCGAAAGTGATAAACATTCGAGAAGAAAGAGTATTCAAAATAAATGAATAAACCTTTTTAAATAAAGTGCAAATAAAAAAGATGAAATAAATGGAGTCAATGCAAAAGTGATAAACATTCGAGAAGAAAGAGTTTTCAAAATAAATGAATAAACCTTTTTAAATAAAGTGCAAATAAAAAAGATGAAAAAATGGAGTGAATGAGAAATATAAACATTCGAGAAGAAAGAGTTTTCAAAATAAAAAACCTTTTTAAATAAAGTGCAAATAAAAAAGATGAAAAAATGGAGTGAATGCTAAATATAAACATTCGAGAAGAAAGAGTTTTCAAAATAAATGAATAAACTTTTTAAATAAAGTGCAAATAAAAAGATGAAAAAAATGGAGTCAATGAAAAAGTGATAAACATTTGAGAAGAAAGAGTTTTCAAAATAAATGAATAAACCTTTTTAAATAAAGTGCAAATAAAAAAGATAAAAAAAATGGAGTCAATGAAAAATACTAACATTCGAGAATAACGAGTTTTCAAAATAAATGAATAAACCTTTTTAAATAAAGTGCAAATAAAAAAGATGAAATAAATGGAGTGAATGAGAAATACTAACATTCGAGAATAACGAGTTTTCAAAATAAATGAATAAACCTTTTTAAATAAAGTGCAAATAAAAAAGATGAAATAAATGGAGTGAATGAGAAATATAAACATTCGAGAAAAAAGAGTTTTCAAAATAAATGAATAAACCTTTTTAAATAAAGTGCAAATAAAAAAGATTAAATAAATGGAGTGAATGAGAAATATAAACATTCGAGAAGAAAGAGTTTTCAAAATAAATGAATAAACCTTTTTAAATAAAGTGCAAATAAAAAAAATAAAAAAAATGGAGTCAATGAAAAATACTAACATTCGAGAAGAAAGAGTTTTCAAAATAAATGAATAAACCTTTTTAAATAAGGTGCATTTAAAAAAATAAAAAAAATGTAGTGAATGCTAAATATAAACATTTGAGAAGAAAGAGTTTTCAAAATAAATGAATAAACCTTTTTAAATAAAGTGCAAATAAAAAAGATGAAAAAAATGGAGTCAATGCGAAAGTGATAAACATTCGAGAAGAAAGAGTATTCAAAATAAATGAATAAACCTTTTTAAATAAAGTGCAAATAAAAAAGATGAAATAAATGGAGTCAATGCGAAAGTGATAAACATTCGAGAAGAAAGAGTTTTCAAAATAAATGAATAAACCTTTTTAAATAAAGTGCAAATAAAAAAGATAAAAAAATTGAGTCAATGCTAAATATAAACATTCGAGAAGAAAGAGTTTTCAAAATAAAAAACCTTTTTAAATAAAGTGCAAATAAAAAAGATGAAATAAATGGAGTGAATGAGAAATATAAACATTCGAGAAGAAAGAGTTTTCAAAATAAATGAATAAACCTTTTTAAATAAAGTGCAAATAAAAAAAATAAAAAAAATGGAGTCAATGAAAAATACTAACATTCGAGAAGAAAGAGTTTTCAAAATAAATGAATAAACCTTTTTAAATAAAGTGCAAATAAAAAAGATGAAAAAATGGAGTGAATGCGAATTATAAACATTTGAGAAGAAAGAGTTTTCAAAATAAATGAATAAACCTTTTTAAATAAAGTGCAAATAAAAAAGATAAAAAAAATGGAGTCAATGAAAAATACTAACATTCGAGAATAACGAGTTTTCAAAATAAATGAATAAACCTTTTTAAATAAAGTGCAAATAAAAAAGATGAAATAAATGGAGTGAATGAGAAATACTAACATTTGAGAAGAAAGAGTTTTCAAAATAAATGAATAAACCTTTTTAAATAAAGTGCAAATAAAAAAGATGAAAAAATGGAGTCAATGCGAAAGTGATAAACATTCGAGAAGAAAGAGTTTTCAAAATAAAAAACCTTTTTAAATAAAGTGCAAATAAAAAAGATGAAATAAATGGAGTGAATGAGAAATATAAACATTCGAGAAGAAAGAGTTTTCAAAATAAATGAATAAACCTTTTTAAATAAAGTGCAAATAAAAAAAATAAAAAAAATGGAGTGAATGAGAAAGTGATAAACATTCGAGAAGAAAGAGTTTTCAAAATAAATGAATAAACCTTTTTAAATAAAGTGCAAATAAAAAAGATGAAATAAATGGAGTGAATGAGAAATATAAACATTCGAGAAGAAAGAGTTTTCAAAATAAATGAATAAACCTTTTTAAATAAAGTGCAAATAAAAAAGATAAAAAAAATGGAGTCAATGAAAAATACTAACATTCGAGAATAACGAGTTTTCAAAATAAAAAACCTTTTTAAATAAAGTGCAAATAAAAAAGATGAAATAAATGGAGTGAATGAGAAATATAAACATTCGAGAAGAAAGAGTTTTCAAAATAAATGAATAAACCTTTTTAAATAAAGTGCAAATAAAAAAAATAAAAAAAATGGAGTGAATGAGAAAGTGATAAACATTCGAGAAGAAAGAGTTTTCAAAATAAATGAATAAACCTTTTTAAATAAAGTGCAAATAAAAAAGATGAAATAAATGGAGTGAATGAGAAATACTAACATTCGAGAATAACGAGTTTTCAAAATAAATGAATAAACCTTTTTAAATAAAGTGCAAATAAAAAAGATGAAAAAAATTGAGTCAATGCGAAAGTGATAAACATTCGAGAAGAAAGAGTATTCAAAATAAATGAATAAACCTTTTTAAATAAAGTGCAAATAAAAAAGATGAAAAAAATGGAGTCAATGAAAAATACAAACTTTCGAGAAGAAAGAGTTTTCAAAATAAATGAATAAACCTTTTTAAATAAAGTGCAAATAAAAAAGATGAAAAAATGGAGTGAATGAGAAATATAAACATTCGAGAAGAAAGAGTTTTCAAAATAAAAAACCTTTTTAAATAAAGTGCAAATAAAAAAGATGAAAAAATGGAGTGAATGCTAAATATAAACATTCGAGAAGAAAGAGTTTTCAAAATAAATGAATAAACCTTTTTAAATAAAGTGCAAATAAAAAGATGAAAAAAATGGAGTCAATGAAAAATACTAACATTTGAGAAGAAAGAGTTTTCAAAATAAATGAATAAACCTTTTTAAATAAAGTGCAAATAAAAAAGATGAAAAAATGGAGTCAATGCGAATTATAAACATTTGAGAAGAAAGAGTTTTCAAAATAAATGAATAAACCTTTTTAAATAAAGTGCAAATAAAAAAGATAAAAAAAATGGAGTCAATGAAAAATACTAACATTCGAGAAGAAAGAGTTTTCAAAATAAAAAACCTTTTTAAATAAAGTGCAAATAAAAAAGATGAAAAAAATGGAGTGAATGAGAAATACTAACATTCGAGAATAACGAGTTTTCAAAATAAATGAATAAACCTTTTTAAATAAAGTGCAAATAAAAAAGATGAAATAAATGGAGTGAATGAGAAATATAAACATTCGAGAAAAAAGAGTTTTCAAAATAAATGAATAAACCTTTTTAAATAAGGTGCATTTAAAAAAATAAAAAAAATGTAGTGAATGCTAAATATAAACATTTGAGAAGAAAGAGTTTTCAAAATAAATGAATAAACCTTTTTAAATAAAGTGCAAATAAAAAAGATGAAAAAAATGGAGTCAATGCGAAAGTGATAAACATTCGAGAAGAAAGAGTATTCAAAATAAATGAATAAACCTTTTTAAATAAGGTGCATTTAAAAAAATAAAAAAAATGTAGTGAATGCTAAATATAAACATTTGAGAAGAAAGAGTTTTCAAAATAAATGAATAAACCTTTTTAAATAAAGTGCAAATAAAAAAGATGAAAAAAATGGAGTCAATGCGAAAGTGATAAACATTCGAGAAGAAAGAGTATTCAAAATAAATGAATAAACCTTTTTAAATAAAGTGCAAATAAAAAAGATGAAATAAATGGAGTCAATGCGAAAGTGATAAACATTCGAGAAGAAAGAGTTTTCAAAATAAATGAATAAACCTTTTTAAATAAAGTGCAAATAAAAAAGATGAAAAAATGGAGTGAATGCTAAATATAAACATTCGAGAAGAAAGAGTTTTCAAAATAAAAAACCTTTTTAAATAAAGTGCAAATAAAAAAGATGAAATAAATGGAGTGAATGAGAAATATAAACATTCGAGAAGAAAGAGTTTTCAAAATAAATGAATAAACCTTTTTAAATAAAGTGCAAATAAAAAAAATAAAAAAAATGGAGTCAATGCGAATTATAAACATTCGAGAAGAAAGAGTTTTCAAAATAAAAAATCTTTTTAAATAAAGTGCAAATAAAAAAGATAAAAAAAATGGAGTCAATGAAAAATACTAACATTCGAAAAGAAAGAGTTTTCAAAATAAATGAATAAACCTTTTTAAATAAAGTGCAAATAAAAAAGATAAAAAAAATGGAGTCAATGCTTTATATAAACATTCGAGAAGAAAGAGTTTTCAAAATAAATGAATAAACCTTTTTAAATAAAGTGCAAATAAAAAAGATGAAACAATGGAGTCAATGCGAAAGTGATAAACATTCGAGAAGAAAGAGTTTTCAAAATAAAAAATCTTTTTAAATAAAGTGCAAATAAAAAAGATGAAAAAAATGGAGTCAATGCGAAAGTGATAAACATTCGAGAAGAAAGAGTTTTCAAAATAAAAAACCTTTTTAAATAAAGTGCAAATAAAAAAGATGAAACAATGGAGTGAATGAGAAATATAAACATTCGAGAAGAAAGAGTTTTCAAAATAAAAAACCTTTTTAAATAAAGTGCAAATAAAAAAGATGAAAAAATGGAGTCAATGCGAAAGTGATAAACATTCGAGAAGAAAGAGTTTTCAAAATAAATGAATAAACCTTTTTAAATAAAGTGCAAATAAAAAAGATGAAAAAATGGAGTGAATGAGAAATATAAACATTCGAGAAGAAAGAGTTTTCAAAATAAATGAATAAACCTTTTTAAATAAAGTGCAAATAAAAAAGATGAAATAAATGGAGTCAATGCGAAAGTGATAAACATTCGAGAAGAAAGAGTTTTCAAAATAAATGAATAAACCTTTTTAAATAAAGTGCAAATAAAAAAGATGAAAAAATGGAGTCAATGAAAAATACTAACATTCGAGAAGAAAGAGTTTTCAAAATAAAAAACCTTTTTAAATAAAGTGCAAATAAAAAAGATGAAATAAATGGAGTGAATGAGAAATATAAACATTCGAGAAGAAAGAGTTTTCAAAATAAATGAATAAACCTTTTTAAATAAAGTGCAAATAAAAAAGATAAAAAAAATGGAGTCAATGAGAAATATAAACATTCGAGAAGAAAGAGTTTTCAAAATAAATGAATAAACCTTTTTAAATAAAGTGCAAATAAAAAAAATAAAAAAAATGGAGTCAATGAAAAATACTAACATTCGAGAAGAAAGAGTTTTCAAAATAAAAAACCTTTTTAAATAAAGTGCAAATAAAAAAGATGAAAAAAATCGAGTCAATGCGAAAGTGATAAACATTCGAGAAGAAAGAGTTTTCAAAATAAATGAATAAACCTTTTTAAATAAAGTGCAAATAAAAAAGATGAAAAAAATCGAGTCAATGCGAAAGTGATAAACATTCGAGAAGAAAGAGTTTTCAAAATAAATGAATAAACCTTTTTAAATAAAGTGCAAATAAAAAAGATGAAAAAAATGGAGTCAATGCGAAAGTGATAAATATTCGAGAAGAAAGAGTTTTCAAAATAAAAAACCTTTTTAAATAAAGTGCAAATAAAAAAGATGAAATAAATGGAGTGAATGAGAAATATAAACATTCGAGAAGAAAGAGTTTTCAAAATAAATGAATAAACCTTTTTAAATAAAGTGCAAATAAAAAAAATAAAAAAAATGGAGTCAATGAAAAATACTAACATTCGAGAAGAAAGAGTTTTCAAAATAAATGAATAAACCTTTTTAAATAAAGTGCAAATAAAAAAGATGAAAAAAATGGAGTCAATGAAAAATACAAACTTTCGAGAAGAAAGAGTTTTCAAAATAAAAAACCTTTTTAAATAAAGTGCAAATAAAAAAGATGAAAAAAATGGAGTGAATGAGAAATATAAACATTCGAGAAGAAAGAGTTTTCAAAATAAATGAATAAACCTTTTTAAATAAAGTGCAAATAAAAAAGATGAAAAAATGGAGTCAATGCGAAAGTGATAAACATTCGAGAAGAAAGAGTTTTCAAAATAAAAAACCTTTTTAAATAAAGTGCAAATAAAAAAGATGAAAAAATGGAGTCAATGCGAAAGTGATAAACATTCGAGAAGAAAGAGTTTTCAAAATAAAAACCTTTTTAAATAAAGTGCAAATAAAAAAGATGAAACAATGGAGTCAATGCGAAAGTGATAAACATTCGAGAAGAAAGAGTTTTCAAAATAAATGAATAAACCTTTTTAAATAAAGTGCAAATAAAAAAGATGAAACAATGGAGTGAATGAGAAATATAAACATTCGAGAAGAAAGAGTTTTCAAAATAAATGAATAAACCTTTTTAAATAAAGTGCAAATAAAAAAGATGAAAAAATGGAGTCAATGAAAAATACTAACATTCGAGAAGAAAGAGTTTTCAAAATAAATGAATAAACCTTTTTAAATAAAGTGCAAATAAAAAGATGAAAAAAATGTAGTGAATTCTTTATATAAACATTTGAGAAGAAAGAGTTTTCAAAATAAATGAATAAACCTTTTTAAATAAAGTGCAAATAAAAAAGATGAAAAAATGGAGTCAATGCGAAAGTGATAAACATTCGAGAAGAAAGAGTTTTCAAAATAAAAAACCTTTTTAAATAAAGTGCAAATAAAAAAGATGAAAAAATGGAGTCAATGCGAAAGTGATAAACATTCGAGAAGAAAGAGTTTTCAAAATAAATGAATAAACCTTTTTAAATAAAGTGCAAATAAAAAAGATGAAATAAATGGAGTGAATGAGAAATATAAACATTCGAGAAGAAAGAGTTTTCAAAATAAATGAATAAACCTTTTTAAATAAAGTGCAAATAAAAAAGATGAAACAATAGAGTGAATGAGAAATATAAACATTCGAGAAGAAAGAGTTTTCAAAATAAATGAATAAACCTTTTTAAATAAAGTGCAAATAAAAAAGATGAAACAATGGAGTGAATGAGAAATATAAACATTCGAGAAGAAAGAGTTTTCAAAATAAATGAATAAACCTTTTTAAATAAAGTGCAAATAAAAAAGATGAAAAAATGGAGTCAATGAAAAATACTAACATTCGAGAAGAAAGAGTTTTCAAAATAAAAAATCTTTTTAAATAAAGTGCAAATAAAAAAGATAAAAAAAATGGAGTCAATGAAAAATACTTACATTCGAAAAGAAAGAGTTTTCAAAATAAATGAATAAACCTTTTTAAATAAAGTGCATTTAAAAAAATAAAAAAAATGTAGTGAATGCTAAATATAAACATTTGAGAAGAAAGAGTTTTCAAAATAAATGAATAAACCTTTTTAAATAAAGTGCAAATAAAAAAAATAAAAAAAATGGAGTCAATGAAAAATACTAACATTCGAGAAGAAAGAGTTTTCAAAATAAAAAACCTTTTTAAATAAAGTGCAAATAAAAAAGATGAAAAAAATCGAGTCAATGCGAAAGTGATAAACATTCGAGAAGAAAGAGTTTTCAAAATAAATGAATAAACCTTTTTAAATAAAGTGCAAATAAAAAAGATGAAATAAATGGAGTCAATGCGAAAGTGATAAACATTCGAGAAGAAAGAGTTTTCAAAATAAATGAATAAACCTTTTTAAATAAAGTGCAAATAAAAAAGATGAAAAAATGGAGTGAATGCTAAATATAAACATTCGAGAAGAAAGAGTTTTCAAAATAAAAAACCTTTTTAAATAAAGTGCAAATAAAAAAGATGAAATAAATGGAGTGAATGAGAAATATAAACATTCGAGAAGAAAGAGTTTTCAAAATAAATGAATAAACCTTTTTAAATAAAGTGCAAATAAAAAAAATAAAAAAAATGGAGTCAATGAAAAATACTAACATTCGAGAAGAAAGAGTTTTCAAAATAAAAAACCTTTTTAAATAAAGTGCAAATAAAAAAGATAAAAAAAATGGAGTCAATGAAAAATACTTACATTCGAAAAGAAAGAGTTTTCAAAATAAATGAATAAACCTTTTTAAATAAAGTGCAAATAAAAAAGATCAAAAAAATGGAGTCAATGCTTTATATAAACATTCGAGAAGAAAGAGTTTTCAAAATAAATGAATAAACCTTTTTAAATAAAGTGCAAATAAAAAAGATGAAACAATGGAGTCAATGCGAAAGTGATAAACATTCGAGAAGAAAGAGTTTTCAAAATAAAAAATCTTTTTAAATAAAGTGCAAATAAAAAAGATGAAAAAAATGGAGTCAATGCGAAAGTGATAAACATTCGAGAAGAAAGAGTTTTCAAAATAAAAAACCTTTTTAAATAAAGTGCAAATAAAAAAGATGAAACAATGGAGTGAATGAGAAATATAAACATTCGAGAAGAAAGAGTTTTCAAAATAAATGAATAAACCTTTTTAAATAAAGTGCAAATAAAAAAGATGAAAAAATGGAGTCAATGCGAAAGTGATAAACATTCGAGAAGAAAGAGTTTTCAAAATAAATGAATAAACCTTTTTAAATAAAGTGCAAATAAAAAAGATGAAAAAATGGAGTGAATGAGAAATATAAACATTCGAGAAGAAAGAGTTTTCAAAATAAATGAATAAACCTTTTTAAATAAAGTGCAAATAAAAAAGATGAAACAATGGAGTGAATGAGAAATATAAACATTCGAGAAGAAAGAGTTTTCAAAATAAATGAATAAACCTTTTTAAATAAAGTGCAAATAAAAAAGATGAAAAAATGGAGTCAATGAAAAATACTAACATTCGAGAAGAAAGAGTTTTCAAAATAAAAAATCTTTTTAAATAAAGTGCAAATAAAAAAGATAAAAAAAATGGAGTCAATGAAAAATACTTACATTCGAAAAGAAAGAGTTTTCAAAATAAATGAATAAACCTTTTTAAATAAAGTGCAAATAAAAAAGATCAAAAAAATGGAGTCAATGCGAATTATAAACATTCGAGAAGAAAGAGTTTTCAAAATAAATGAATAAACCTTTTTAAATAAAGTGCAAATAAAAAAGATGAAATAAATGGAGTGAATGAGAAATATAAACATTCGAGAAGAAAGAGTTTTCAAAATAAATGAATAAACCTTTTTAAATAAAGTGCAAATAAAAAAGATGAAAAAAATGGAGTCAATGAAAAATACTAACATTCGAGAATAACGAGTTTTCAAAATAAATGAATAAACCTTTTTAAATAAAGTGCAAATAAAAAAGATGAAAAAATGGAGTCAATGAAAAATACTAACATTCGAGAAGAAAGAGTTTTCAAAATAAATGAATAAACCTTTTTAAATAAAGTGCAAATAAAAAAGATGAAAAAATGGAGTGAATGCTAAATATAAACATTCGAGAAGAAAGAGTTTTCAAAATAAAAAACCTTTTTAAATAAAGTGCAAATAAAAAAGATGAAATAAATGGAGTGAATGAGAAATATAAACATTCGAGAAGAAAGAGTTTTCAAAATAAATGAATAAACCTTTTTAAATAAAGTGCAAATAAAAAAGATGAAAAAAATGGAGTCAATGAAAAATACTAACATTCGAGAATAACGAGTTTTCAAAATAAATGAATAAACCTTTTTAAATAAAGTGCAAATAAAAAAGATGAAAAAATGGAGTCAATGAAAAATACTAACATTCGAGAAGAAAGAGTTTTCAAAATAAATGAATAAACCTTTTTAAATAAAGTGCAAATAAAAAAGATGAAAAAAATCGAGTCAATGCGAAAGTGATAAACATTCGAGAAGAAAGAGTTTTCAAAATAAATGAATAAACCTTTTTAAATAAAGTGCAAATAAAAAAGATGAAAAAAATGGAGTCAATGCGAAAGTGATAAACATTCGAGAAGAAAGAGTATTCAAAATAAATGAATAAACCTTTTTAAATAAAGTGCAAATAAAAAAGATGAAATAAATGGAGTCAATGCGAAAGTGATAAACATTCGAGAAGAAAGAGTTTTCAAAATAAATGAATAAACCTTTTTAAATAAAGTGCAAATAAAAAAGATGAAAAAAATGTAGTGAATGCGAAAGTGATAAACATTCGAGAAGAAAGAGTTTTCAAAATAAATGAATAAACCTTTTTAAATAAAGTGCAAATAAAAAAGATGAAATAAATGGAGTGAATGAGAAATATAAACATTCGAGAAGAAAGAGTTTTCAAAATAAATGAATAAACCTTTTTAAATAAAGTGCAAATAAAAAAAATAAAAAAAATGGAGTCAATGAAAAATACTAACATTCGAGAAGAAAGAGTTTTCAAAATAAATGAATAAACCTTTTTAAATAAAGTGCAAATAAAAAAGATGAAAAAATGGAGTCAATGCGAATTATAAACATTTGAGAAGAAAGAGTTTTCAAAATAAATGAATAAACCTTTTTAAATAAAGTGCAAATAAAAAAGATAAAAAAATGGAGTCAATGAAAAATACTAACATTCGAGAAGAAAGAGTTTTCAAAATAAAAAACCTTTTTAAATAAAGTGCAAATAAAAAAGATGAAAAAATGGAGTCAATGCGAAAGTGATAAACATTCGAGAAGAAAGAGTTTTCAAAATAAATGAATAAACCTTTTTAAATAAAGTGCAAATAAAAAAGATGAAAAAATGGAGTGAATGAGAAATATAAACATTCGAGAAGAAAGAGTTTTCAAAATAAATGAATAAACCTTTTTAAATAAAGTGCAAATAAAAAAGATGAAACAATGGAGTGAATGAGAAATATAAACATTCGAGAAGAAAGAGTTTTCAAAATAAATGAATAAACCTTTTTAAATAAAGTGCAAATAAAAAAGATAAAAAAATGGAGTCAATGAAAAATACTAACATTCGAGAAGAAAGAGTTTTCAAAATAAAAAACCTTTTTAAATAAAGTGCAAATAAAAAAGATGAAAAAATGGAGTCAATGCGAAAGTGATAAACATTCGAGAAGAAAGAGTTTTCAAAATAAATGAATAAACCTTTTTAAATAAAGTGCAAATAAAAAAGATGAAATAAATGGAGTGAATGAGAAATATAAACATTCGAGAAGAAAGAGTTTTCAAAATAAATGAATAAACCTTTTTAAATAAAGTGCAAATAAAAAAGATGAAACAATGGAGTGAATGAGAAATATAAACATTCGAGAAGAAAGAGTTTTCAAAATAAATGAATAAACCTTTTTAAATAAAGTGCAAATAAAAAAGATAAAAAAATGGAGTCAATGAAAAATACTAACATTCGAGAAGAAAGAGTTTTCAAAATAAAAAACCTTTTTAAATAAAGTGCAAATAAAAAAGATGAAAAAAATGTAGTGAATGCGAAAGTGATAAACATTCGAGAAGAAAGAGTTTTCAAAATAAATGAATAAACCTTTTTAAATAAAGTGCAAATAAAAAAGATGAAATAAATGGAGTGAATGAGAAATATAAACATTCGAGAAGAAAGAGTTTTCAAAATAAATGAATAAACCTTTTTAAATAAAGTGCAAATAAAAAAAATAAAAAAAATGGAGTCAATGAAAAATACTAACATTCGAGAAGAAAGAGTTTTCAAAATAAATGAATAAACCTTTTTAAATAAAGTGCAAATAAAAAAGATGAAAAAATGGAGTCAATGCGAATTATAAACATTTGAGAAGAAAGAGTTTTCAAAATAAATGAATAAACCTTTTTAAATAAAGTGCAAATAAAAAAGATAAAAAAATGGAGTCAATGAAAAATACTAACATTCGAGAAGAAAGAGTTTTCAAAATAAAAAACCTTTTTAAATAAAGTGCAAATAAAAAAGATGAAAAAATGGAGTCAATGCGAAAGTGATAAACATTCGAGAAGAAAGAGTTTTCAAAATAAATGAATAAACCTTTTTAAATAAAGTGCAAATAAAAAAGATGAAAAAATGGAGTGAATGAGAAATATAAACATTCGAGAAGAAAGAGTTTTCAAAATAAATGAATAAACCTTTTTAAATAAAGTGCAAATAAAAAAGATGAAACAATGGAGTGAATGAGAAATATAAACATTCGAGAAGAAAGAGTTTTCAAAATAAATGAATAAATCTTTTTAAATAAAGTGCAAATAAAAAAGATGAAAAAATGGAGTCAATGAAAAATACTAACATTCGAGAAGAAAGAGTTTTCAAAATAAAAAACCTTTTTAAATAAAGTGCAAATAAAAAAGATGAAAAAATGGAGTCAATGCGAAAGTGATAAACATTCGAGAAGAAAGAGTTTTCAAAATAAATGAATAAACCTTTTTAAATAAAGTGCAAATAAAAAAGATGAAATAAATGGAGTGAATGAGAAATATAAACATTCGAGAAGAAAGAGTTTTCAAAATAAATGAATAAACCTTTTTAAATAAAGTGCAAATAAAAAAGATGAAACAATGGAGTGAATGAGAAATATAAACATTCGAGAAGAAAGAGTTTTCAAAATAAATGAATAAACCTTTTTAAATAAAGTGCAAATAAAAAAGATGAAACAATGGAGTGAATGAGAAATATAAACATTCGAGAAGAAAGAGTTTTCAAAATAAATGAATAAACCTTTTTAAATAAAGTGCAAATAAAAAAGATGAAAAAATGGAGTCAATGAAAAATACTAACATTCGAGAAGAAAGAGTTTTCAAAATAAAAAATCTTTTTAAATAAAGTGCAAATAAAAAAAATAAAAAAAATGGAGTCAATGAAAAATACTAACATTCGAGAAGAAAGAGTTTTCAAAATAAATGAATAAACCTTTTTAAATAAAGTGCAAATAAAAGAGATGAAACAATGGAGTCAATGCGAAATATAAACATTTGAGAAGAAAGAGTTTTCAAAATAAAAAATCTTTTTAAATAAAGTGCAAATAAAAAAGATGAAAAAAATCGAGTCAATGCGAAAGTGATAAACATTCGAGAAAAAAGAGTTTTCAAAATAAATGAATAAACCTTTTTAAATAAAGTGCAAATAAAAAAGATGAAAAAATGGAGTCAATGCGAAAGTGATAAACATTCGAGAAGAAAGAGTTTTCAAAATAAAAAACCTTTTTAAATAAAGTGCAAATAAAAAAGATGAAAAAAATGGAGTCAATGCGAAAGTGATAAACATTCGAGAAGAAAGAGTTTTCAAAATAAAAAACCTTTTTAAATAAAGTGCAAATAAAAAAGATGAAAAAAATGGAGTGAATGCTTTATATAAACATTCGAGAAGAAAGAGTTTTCAAAATAAATGAATAAACCTTTTTAAATAAAGTGCAAATAAAAAAGATGAAAAAAATGGAGTCAATGAAAAATATAAACATTCGAGAAGAAAGAGTTTTCAAAATAAATGAATAAACCTTTTTAAATAAAGTGCAAATAAAAAAGATGAAAAAAATCGAGTCAATGCGAAAGTGATAAACATTCGAGAAGAAAGAGTTTTCAAAATAAATGAATAAACCTTTTTAAATAAAGTGCAAATAAAAAGATGAAAAAAATGTAGTGAATTCTTTATATAAACATTTGAGAAGAAAGAGTTTTCAAAATAAATGAATAAACCTTTTTAAATAAAGTGCAAATAAAAAAGATGAAAAAATGGAGTCAATGAAAAATACTAACATTCGAGAAGAAAGAGTTTTCAAAATAAAAAACCTTTTTAAATAAAGTGCAAATAAAAAAGATGAAATAAATGGAGTGAATGAGAAATATAAACATTCGAGAAGAAAGAGTTTTCAAAATAAATGAATAAAGCTTTTTAAATAAGGTGCATATAAAAAAGATGAAACAATGGAGTCAATGCGAAAGTGATAAACATTCGAGAAGAAAGAGTTTTCAAAATAAATGAATAAACCTTTTTAAATAAAGTGCATATAAAAAAGATAAAAAAAATGGAGTGAATGAGAAATATAAACATTCGAGAAGAAAGAGTTTTCAAAATAAATGAATAAACCTTTTTAAATAAAGTGCAAATAAAAAGATGAAATAAATGGAGTGAATGCTTTATATAAACATTTGAGAAGAAAGAGTTTTCAAAATAAATGAATAAACCTTTTTAAATAAAGTGCAAATAAAAAAGATGAAAAAATGGAGTCAATGAAAAATACTAACATTCGAGAAGAAAGAGTTTTCAAAATAAAAAACCTTTTTAAATAAAGTGCAAATAAAAAAGATGAAATAAATGGAGTGAATGAGAAATATAAACATTCGAGAAGAAAGAGTTTTCAAAATAAATGAATAAACCTTTTTAAATAAAGTGCAAATAAAAAAAATAAAAAAAATGGAGTGAATGAGAAAGTGATAAACATTCGAGAAGAAAGAGTTTTCAAAATGAATAAACCTTTTTAAATAAAGTGCAAATAAAAAAGATGAAATAAATGGAGTGAATGCTTTATATAAACATTCGAGAAGAAAGAGTTTTCAAAATAAATGAATAAACCTTTTTAAATAAAGTGCAAATAAAAAGATGAAAAAAATGTAGTGAATTCTTTATATAAACATTTGAGAAGAAAGAGTTTTCAAAATAAATGAATAAACCTTTTTAAATAAAGTGCAAATAAAAAAGATGAAAAAATGGAGTCAATGAAAAATACAAACATTCGAGAAGAAAGAGTTTTCAAAATAAAAAACCTTTTTAAATAAAGTGCAAATAAAAAAGATGAAATAAATGGAGTGAATGAGAAATATAAACATTCGAGAAGAAAGAGTTTTCAAAATAAATGAATAAACCTTTTTAAATAAATGCAAATAAAAAAAATAAAAAAAATGGAGTGAATGAGAAAGTGATAAACATTCGAGAAGAAAGAGTTTTCAAAATAAATGAATAAACCTTTTTAAATAAAGTGCAAATAAAAAAGATGAAATAAATGGAGTGAATGCTTTATATAAACATTCGAGAAGAAAGAGTTTTCAAAATAAATGAATAAACCTTTTTAAATAAAGTGCAAATAAAAAAGATGAAACAATGGAGTCAATGCGAAAGTGATAAACATTCGAGAAGAAAGAGTTTTCAAAATAAATGAATAAACCTTTTTAAATAAAGTGCATATAAAAAAGATAAAAAAAATGGAGTGAATGAGAAATATAAACATTCGAGAAGAAAGAGTTTTCAAAATAAATGAATAAACCTTTTTAAATAAAGTGCAAATAAAAAGATGAAAAAAATGGAGTGAATGCTTTATATAAACATTCGAGAATAACGAGTTTTCAAAATAAATGAATAAACCTTTTTAAATAAAGTGCAAATAAAAAAGATGAAAAAATGGAGTCAATGAAAAATACTAACATTCGAGAAGAAAGAGTTTTCAAAATGAATAAACCTTTTTAAATAAAGTGCAAATAAAAAAGTGAAAAAATGGAGTGAATGAGAAATATAAACATTCGAGAAGAAAGAGTTTTCAAAATAAATGAATAAACCTTTTTAAATAAAGTGCAAATAAAAAAGATGAAAAAAATGTAGTGAATGAGAAAGTGATAAACATTCGAGAAGAAAGAGTTTTCAAAATAAATGAATAAACCTTTTTAAATAAAGTGCAAATAAAAAAGATGAAATAAATGGAGTGAATGCTTTATATAAACATTCGAGAAGAAAGAGTTTTCAAAATAAATGAATAAACCTTTTTAAATAAAGTGCAAATAAAAAAGATGAAACAATGGAGTCAATGCGAAAGTGATAAACATTCGAGAAGAAAGAGTTTTCAAAATAAATGAATAAACCTTTTTAAATAAAGTGCAAATAAAAAAGATGAAATAAATGGAGTGAATGAGAAATATAAACATTCGAGAAGAAAGAGTTTTCAAAATAAATGAATAAACCTTTTTAAATAAAGTGCAAATAAAAAAGATGAAACAATGGAGTGAATGCTAAATATAAACATTCGAGAAGAAAGAGTTTTCAAAATAAATGAATAAACCTTTTTAAATAAAGTGCAAATAAAAAAGATGTAAAAATGGAATCAATGCGAATTATAAACATTTGAGAAGAAAGAGTTTTCAAAATAAATGAATAAACCTTTTTAAATAAAGTGCAAATAAAAAAGATAAAAAAAATGGAGTCAATGAAAAATACTAACATTCGAGAAGAACGAGTTTTCAAAATAAATGAATAAACCTTTTTAAATAAAGTGCAAATAAAAAGATGAAAAAAATGTAGTGAATTCTTTATATAAACATTCGAGAAAAAAGAGTTTTCAAAATAAATGAATAAACCTTTTTAAATAAAGTGCAAATAAAAAAGATGAAACAATGGAGTGAATGAGAAATATAAACATTCGAGAAGAAAGAGTTTTCAAAATAAATGAATAAACCTTTTTAAATAAAGTGCAAATAAAAAAGATGAAAAAATGGAGTCAATGCGAAAGTGATAAACATTTGAGAAGAAAGAGTTTTCAAAATAAATGAATAAACCTTTTTAAATAAAGTGCAAATAAAAAAGATGAAAAAATGGAGTCAATGAAAAATACAAACATTCGAGAAGAAAGAGTTTTCAAAATAAAAAACCTTTTTAAATAAAGTGCAAATAAAAAAGATGTAAAAATGGAGTCAATGCGAAAGTGATAAACATTCGAGAAGAAAGAGTTTTCAAAATAAATGAATAAACCTTTTTAAATAAAGTGCAAATAAAAAGATGAAAAAAATGGAGTGAATGCTTTATATAAACATTCGAGAATAACGAGTTTTCAAAATAAATGAATAAACCTTTTTAAATAAAGTGCAAATAAAAAAGATGAAAAAATGGAGTCAATGAAAAATACTAACATTCGAGAAGAAAGAGTTTTCAAAATGAATAAACCTTTTTAAATAAAGTGCAAATAAAAAAGTGAAAAAATGGAGTGAATGAGAAATATAAACATTCGAGAAGAAAGAGTTTTCAAAATAAATGAATAAACCTTTTTAAATAAAGTGCAAATAAAAAAGATGAAAAAAATGTAGTGAATGAGAAAGTGATAAACATTCGAGAAGAAAGAGTTTTCAAAATAAATGAATAAACCTTTTTAAATAAAGTGCAAATAAAAAAGATGAAATAAATGGAGTGAATGCTTTATATAAACATTCGAGAAGAAAGAGTTTTCAAAATAAATGAATAAACCTTTTTAAATAAAGTGCAAATAAAAAAGATGAAACAATGGAGTCAATGCGAAAGTGATAAACATTCGAGAAGAAAGAGTTTTCAAAATAAATGAATAAACCTTTTTAAATAAAGTGCAAATAAAAAAGATGAAATAAATGGAGTGAATGAGAAATATAAACATTCGAGAAGAAAGAGTTTTCAAAATAAATGAATAAACCTTTTTAAATAAAGTGCAAATAAAAAAGATGAAATAAATGGAGTCAATACGAAAGTGATAAACATTTGAGAAGAAAGAGTTTTCAAAATAAATGAATAAACCTTTTTAAATAAAGTGCAAATAAAAAAGATAAAAAAAATGGAGTCAATGAAAAATACTAACATTCGAGAATAACGAGTTTTCAAAATAAATGAATAAACCTTTTTAAATAAAGTGCAAATAAAAAAGATGAAATAAATGGAGTGAATGAGAAATATAAACATTCGAGAAGAACGAGTTTTCAAAATAAATGAATAAACTTTTTTAAATAAAGTGCAAATAAAAAGATGAAAAAAATGTAGTGAATTCTTTATATAAACATTCGAGAAGAAAGAGTTTTCAAAATAAATGAATAAACCTTTTTAAATAAAGTGCAAATAAAAAAGATGAAACAATGGAGTGAATGAGAAATATAAACATTCGAGAAGAAAGAGTTTTCAAAATAAATGAATAAACCTTTTTAAATAAAGTGCAAATAAAAAAGATGAAAAAATGGAGTGAATGAGAAATATAAACATTCGAGAAGAAAGAGTTTTCAAAATAAATGAATAAACCTTTTTAAATAAAGTGCAAATAAAAAAGATGTAAAAATGGAGTCAATGCGAAAGTGATAAACATTCGAGAAGAAAGAGTTTTCAAAATAAATGAATAAACCTTTTTAAATAAAGTGCAAATAAAAAAAATAAAAAAAATGGAGTGAATGAGAAAGTGATAAACATTCGAGAAGAAAGAGTTTTCAAAATAAATGAATAAACCTTTTTAAATAAAGTGCAAATAAAAAAGATGAAAAAAATGGAGTCAATGCGAAAGTGATAAACATTCGAGAAGAAAGAGTATTCAAAATAAATGAATAAACCTTTTTAAATAAGGTGCATTAAAAAAAATAAAAAAATTGGAGTGAATGCTAAATATAAACATTTGAGAAGAAAGAGTTTTCAAAATAAATGAATAAACCTTTTTAAATAAAGTGCAAATAAAAAAGATGAAATAAATGGAGTGAATGAGAAATATAAACATTCGAGAAGAAAGAGTTTTCAAAATAAATGAATAAACCTTTTTAAATAAAGTGCAAATAAAAAAGATGAAATAAATGGAGTGAATGAGAAATATAAACATTCGAGAAGAAAGAGTTTTCAAAATAAATGAATAAACCTTTTTAAATAAAGTGCAAATAAAAAAGATCAAAAAAATGTAGTGAATTCTTTATATAAACATTCGAGAAGAAAGAGTTTTCAAAATAAATGAATAAACCTTTTTAAATAAAGTGCAAATAAAAAAGATGAAACAATGGAGTGAATGCTAAATATAAACATTCGAGAAGAAAGAGTTTTCAAAATAAATGAATAAACCTTTTTAAATAAAGTGCAAATAAAAAGATGAAAAAAATGTAGTGAATTCTTTATATAAACATTTGAGAAGAAAGAGTTTTCAAAATAAATGAATAAACCTTTTTAAATAAAGTGCAAATAAAAAAGATAAAAAAATGGAGTCAATGAAAAATACAAACATTCGAGAAGAAAGAGTTTTCAAAATAAAAAACCTTTTTAAATAAAGTGCAAATAAAAAAGATGAAATAAATGGAGTGAATGAGAAATATAAACATTCGAGAAGAAAGAGTTTTCAAAATAAATGAATAAACCTTTTTAAATAAAGTGCAAATAAAAAAGATGAAACAATGGAGTCAATGCGAAAGTGATAAACATTCGAGAAGAAAGAGTTTTCAAAATAAATGAATAAACCTTTTTAAATAAAGTGCAAATAAAAAAGATGAAAAAAATGGAGTCAATGCGAAAGTGATAAACATTCGAGAAGAAAGAGTATTCAAAATAAATGAATAAACCTTTTTAAATAAGGTGCATTAAAAAAAATAAAAAAATTGGAGTGAATGCTAAATATAAACATTTGAGAAGAAAGAGTTTTCAAAATAAATGAATAAACCTTTTTAAATAAAGTGCAAATAAAAAAGATGAAATAAATGGAGTGAATGAGAAATATAAACATTCGAGAAGAAAGAGTTTTCAAAATAAATGAATAAACCTTTTTAAATAAAGTGCAAATAAAAAAGATGAAATAAATGGAGTGAATGAGAAATATAAACATTCGAGAAGAAAGAGTTTTCAAAATAAATGAATAAACCTTTTTAAATAAAGTGCAAATAAAAAAGATGAAAAAAATGTAGTGAATGAGAAAGTGATAAACATTCGAGAAGAAAGAGTTTTCAAAATAAATGAATAAACCTTTTTAAATAAAGTGCAAATAAAAAAGATGAAATAAATGGAGTGAATGCTTTATATAAACATTCGAGAAGAAAGAGTTTTCAAAATAAATGAATAAACCTTTTTAAATAAAGTGCAAATAAAAAAGATGAAACAATGGAGTGAATGCTAAATATAAACATTCGAGAAGAAAGAGTTTTCAAAATAAATGAATAAACCTTTTTAAATAAAGTGCAAATAAAAAGATGAAATAAATGGAGTGAATGCTTTATATAAACATTCGAGAAGAAAGAGTTTTCAAAATAAATGAATAAACCTTTTTAAATAAAGTGCAAATAAAAAAGATGAAATAAATGGAGTGAATGCTTTATATAAACATTCGAGAAGAAAGAGTTTTCAAAATAAATGAATAAACCTTTTTAAATAAAGTGCAAATAAAAAAGATAAAAAAATGGAGTGAATGAGAAATACTAACATTCGAGAAGAAAGAGTTTTCAAAATAAATGAATAAACCTTTTTAAATAAAGTGCAAATAAAAAAGATGAAATAAATGGAGTGAATGCTTTATATAAACATTCGAGAAGAAAGAGTTTTCAAAATAAATGAATAAACCTTTTTAAATAAAGTGCAAATAAAAAAGATGAAACAATGGAGTCAATGCGAAAGTGATAAACATTCGAGAAGAAAGAGTTTTCAAAATAAATGAATAAACCTTTTTAAATAAAGTGCAAATAAAAAAGATGAAATAAATGGAGTGAATGAGAAATATAAACATTCGAGAAGAAAGAGTTTTCAAAATAAATGAATAAACCTTTTTAAATAAATGCAAATAAAAAAAATAAAAAAAATGGAGTGAATGAGAAAGTGATAAACATTCGAGAAGAAAGAGTTTTCAAAATAAATGAATAAACCTTTTTAAATAAAGTGCAAATAAAAAAGATGAAACAATGGAGTCAATGCGAAAGTGATAAACATTCGAGAAGAAAGAGTTTTCAAAATAAATGAATAAACCTTTTTAAATAAAGTGCAAATAAAAAAGATGAAATAAATGGAGTGAATGAGAAATATAAACATTCGAGAAGAAAGAGTTTTCAAAATAAATGAATAAACCTTTTTAAATAAATGCAAATAAAAAAAATAAAAAAAATGGAGTGAATGAGAAAGTGATAAACATTCGAGAAGAAAGAGTTTTCAAAATAAATGAATAAACCTTTTTAAATAAAGTGCAAATAAAAAAGATGAAATAAATGGAGTGAATGCTTTATATAAACATTCGAGAAGAAAGAGTTTTCAAAATAAATGAATAAACCTTTTTAAATAAAGTGCAAATAAAAAAGATGAAACAATGGAGTCAATGCGAAAGTGATAAACATTTGAGAAGAAAGAGTTTTCAAAATAAATGAAAAAACCTTTTTAAATAAAGTGCATATAAAAAAGATAAAAAAAATGGAGTGAATGAGAAATATAAACATTCGAGAAGAAAGAGTTTTCAAAATAAATGAATAAACCTTTTTAAATAAAGTGCAAATAAAAAGATGAAAAAAATGGAGTGAATGCTTTATATAAACATTCGAGAATAACGAGTTTTCAAAATAAATGAATAAACCTTTTTAAATAAAGTGCAAATAAAAAAGATGAAAAAATGGAGTCAATGCGAATTATAAACATTCGAGAAGAAAGAGTTTTCAAAATGAATAAACCTTTTTAAATAAAGTGCAAATAAAAAAGTGAAAAAATGGAGTGAATGAGAAATATAAACATTCGAGAAGAAAGAGTTTTCAAAATAAATGAATAAACCTTTTTAAATAAAGTGCAAATAAAAAAGATGAAAAAAATGGAGTGAATGAGAAAGTGATAAACATTCGAGAAGAAAGAGTTTTCAAAATAAATGAATAAACCTTTTTAAATAAAGTGCAAATAAAAAAGATGAAATAAATGGAGTGAATGCTTTATATAAACATTCGAGAAGAAAGAGTTTTCAAAATAAATGAATAAACCTTTTTAAATAAAGTGCAAATAAAAAAGATGAAACAATGGAGTCAATGCGAAAGTGATAAACATTCGAGAAGAAAGAGTTTTCAAAATAAATGAATAAACCTTTTTAAATAAAGTGCAAATAAAAAAGATGAAATAAATGGAGTGAATGAGAAATATAAACATTCGAGAAGAAAGAGTTTTCAAAATAAATGAATAAACCTTTTTAAATAAAGTGCAAATAAAAAAGATGAAACAATGGAGTGAATGCTAAATATAAACATTCGAGAAGAAAGAGTTTTCAAAATAAATGAATAAACCTTTTTAAATAAAGTGCAAATAAAAAAGATGTAAAAATGGAATCAATGCGAATTATAAACATTTGAGAAGAAAGAGTTTTCAAAATAAATGAATAAACCTTTTTAAATAAAGTGCAAATAAAAAAGATAAAAAAAATGGAGTCAATGAAAAATACTAACATTCGAGAAGAACGAGTTTTCAAAATAAATGAATAAACCTTTTTAAATAAAGTGCAAATAAAAAAGATAAAAAAATGGAGTCAATGAAAAATACTAACATTCGAGAAGAAAGAGTTTTCAAAATAAAAAACCTTTTTAAATAAAGTGCAAATAAAAAAGATGAAAAAAATGTAGTGAATGCGAAAGTGATAAACATTCGAGAAGAAAGAGTTTTCAAAATAAATGAATAAACCTTTTTAAATAAAGTGCAAATAAAAAAGATGAAATAAATGGAGTGAATGAGAAATATAAACATTCGAGAAGAAAGAGTTTTCAAAATAAATGAATAAACCTTTTTAAATAAAGTGCAAATAAAAAAAATAAAAAAAATGGAGTCAATGAAAAATACTAACATTCGAGAAGAAAGAGTTTTCAAAATAAATGAATAAACCTTTTTAAATAAAGTGCAAATAAAAAAGATGAAAAAATGGAGTCAATACGAAAGTGATAAACATTTGAGAAGAAAGAGTTTTCAAAATAAATGAATAAACCTTTTTAAATAAAGTGCAAATAAAAAAGATGAAATAAATGGAGTCAATACGAAAGTGATAAAAATTTGAGAAGAAAGAGTTTTCAAAATAAATGAATAAACCTTTTTAAATAAAGTGCAAATAAAAAAGATAAAAAAAATGGAGTCAATGAAAAATACTAACATTCGAGAATAACGAGTTTTCAAAATAAATGAATAAACCTTTTTAAATAAAGTGCAAATAAAAAAGATGAAATAAATGGAGTGAATGAGAAATATAAACATTCGAGAAGAAAGAGTTTTCAAAATAAATGAATAAACCTTTTTAAATAAAGTGCAAATAAAAAAGATGAAAAAAATGGAGTCAATGCGAAAGTGATAAACATTCGAGAAGAAAGAGTATTCAAAATAAATGAATAAACCTTTTTAAATAAAGTGCAAATAAAAAAGATGAAATAAATGGAGTCAATACGAAAGTGATAAACATTTGAGAAGAAAGAGTTTTCAAAATAAATGAATAAACCTTTTTAAATAAAGTGCAAATAAAAAAGATGAAATAAATGGAGTCAATGCGAAAGTGATAAACATTCGAGAAGAAAGAGTTTTCAAAATAAATGAATAAACCTTTTTAAATAAAGTGCAAATAAAAAAGATGAAATAAATGGAGTGAATGCGAAAGTGATAAACATTCGAGAAGAAAGAGTTTTCAAAATAAATGAATAAACCTTTTTAAATAAAGTGCAAATAAAAAAGATGAAATAAATGGAGTGAATGAGAAATATAAACATTCGAGAAAAAAGAGTTTTCAAAATAAATGAATAAACCTTTTTAAATAAAGTGCAAATAAAAAAAATAAAAAAAATGGAGTGAATGAGAAAGTGATAAACATTCGAGAAGAAAGAGTTTTCAAAATAAATGAATAAACCTTTTTAAATAAAGTGCAAATAAAAAAGATGAAAAAAATGGAGTCAATGCGAAAGTGATAAACATTCGAGAAGAAAGAGTATTCAAAATAAATGAATAAACCTTTTTAAATAAGGTGCATTAAAAAAAATAAAAAAATTGGAGTGAATGCTAAATATAAACATTTGAGAAGAAAGAGTTTTCAAAATAAATGAATAAACCTTTTTAAATAAAGTGCAAATAAAAAAGATGAAATAAATGGAGTGAATGAGAAATATAAACATTCGAGAAGAAAGAGTTTTCAAAATAAATGAATAAACCTTTTTAAATAAAGTGCAAATAAAAAAGATGAAATAAATGGAGTGAATGAGAAATATAAACATTCGAGAAGAAAGAGTTTTCAAAATAATAAACCTTTTTAAATAAAGTGCAAATAAAAAAGATGAAACAATGGAGTGAATGAGAAATATAAACATTCGAGAAGAAAGAGTATTCAAAATAAATGAATAAACCTTTTTAAATGAGGTGCATTAAAAAAAATAAAAAAATTGGAGTGAATGCTAAATATAAACATTTGAGAAGAAAGAGTTTTCAAAATAAATGAATAAACCTTTTTAAATAAAGTGCAAATAAAAAAGATGAAAAAAATGGAGTCAATGCGAAATATAAACATTCGAGAAGAAAGAGTATTCAAAATAAATGAATAAACCTTTTTAAATAAAGTGCAAATAAAAAAGATGAAATAAATGGAGTCAATGCGAAAGTGATAAACATTCGAGAAGAAAGAGTTTTCAAAATAAATGAATAAACCTTTTTAAATAAAGTGCAAATAAAAAAGTGAAAAAATGGAGTGAATGAGAAATATAAACATTCGAGAAGAAAGAGTTTTCAAAATAAATGAATAAACCTTTTTAAATAAAGTGCAAATAAAAAAGATGAAAAAATGGAGTCAATGCGAAAGTGATAAACATTCGAGAAGAAAGAGTATTCAAAATAAATGAATAAACCTTTTTAAATAAAGTGCAAATAAAAAAGATGAAATAAATGGAGTCAATACGAAAGTGATAAACATTTGAGAAGAAAGAGTTTTCAAAATAAATGAATAAACCTTTTTAAATAAAGTGCAAATAAAAAAGATGAAAAAATGGAGTGAATGCTAAATATAAACATTCGAGAAGAAAGAGTTTTCAAAATAAATGAATAAACCTTTTTAAATAAAGTGCAAATAAAAAAGATGAAACAATGGAGTGAATGAGAAATATAAACATTCGAGAAGAAAGAGTTTTCAAAATAAATGAATAAACCTTTTTAAATAAAGTGCAAATAAAAAAGATGAAATAAATGGAGTGAATGAGAAATATAAACATTCGAGAAGAAAGAGTTTTCAAAATAAATGAATAAACCTTTTTAAATAAAGTGCAAATAAAAAAGATGAAACAATGGAGTGAATGAGAAATATAAACATTCGAGAAGAAAGAGTTTTCAAAATAAATGAATAAACCTTTTTAAATAAAGTGCAAATAAAAAGATGAAAAAAATGGAGTCAATGAAAAATACTAACATTCGAGAAGAAAGAGTTTTCAAAATAAATGAATAAACCTTTTTAAATAAAGTGCAAATAAAAAAGATGAAAAAATGGAGTCAATGCGAATTATAAACATTCGAGAAGAAAGAGTTTTCAAAATAAATGAATAAACCTTTTTAAATAAAGTGCAAATAAAAAAGATGTAAAAATGGAATCAATGCGAATTATAAACATTTGAGAAGAAAGAGTTTTCAAAATAAATGAATAAACCTTTTTAAATAAAGTGCAAATAAAAAAGATGAAATAAATGGAGTGAATGAGAAATATAAACATTCGAGAAAAAAGAGTTTTCAAAATAAATGAATAAACCTTTTTAAATAAGGTGCATTTAAAAAAATAAAAAAAATGGAGTGAATGCTAAATATAAACATTTGAGAAGAAAGAGTTTTCAAAATAAATGAATAAACCTTTTTAAATAAAGTGCAAATAAAAAAGATGAAAAAAATGGAGTCAATGCGAAAGTGATAAACATTCGAGAAGAAAGAGTATTCAAAATAAATGAATAAACCTTTTTAAATAAGGTGCATTAAAAAAAATAAAAAAATTGGAGTGAATGCTAAATATAAACATTTGAGAAGAAAGAGTTTTCAAAATAAATGAATAAACCTTTTTAAATAAAGTGCAAATAAAAAAGATAAAAAAAATGGAGTCAATGCGAAAGTGATAAACATTCGAGAAGAAAGAGTTTTCAAAATAAATGAATAAACCTTTTTAAATAAAGTGCAAATAAAAAAGATGAAATAAATGGAGTGAATGCGAAAGTGATAAACATTCGAGAAGAAAGAGTTTTCAAAATAAATGAATAAACCTTTTTAAATAAAGTGCAAATAAAAAAGATGAAAAAATGGAGTCAATGCGAATTATAAACATTTGAGAAGAAAGAGTTTTCAAAATAAATGAATAAACCTTTTTAAATAAAGTGCAAATAAAAAAGATAAAAAAAATGTAGTGAATTCTTTATATAAACATTCGAGAAGAAAGAGTTTTCAAAATAAATGAATAAACCTTTTTAAATAAAGTGCAAATAAAAAAGATGAAAAAAATGTAGTGAATTCTTTATATAAACATTCGAGGAGAAAGAGTTTTCAAAATAAATGAATAAACCTTTTTAAATAAAGTGCAAATAAAAAAGATGAAAAAATGGAGTCAATGAAAAATACAAACTTTCGAGAAGAAAGAGTTTTCAAAATAAATGAATAAACCTTTTTAAATAAAGTGCAAATAAAAAAGATGAAACAATGGAGTCAATGCGAAAGTGATAAACATTCGAGAAGAAAGAGTTTTCAAAATAAATGAATAAACCTTTTTAAATAAAGTGCAAATAAAAAAGATGAAAAAATGGAGTCAATGCGAATTATAAACATTTGAGAAGAAAGAGTTTTCAAAATAAATGAATAAACCTTTTTAAATAAAGTGCAAATAAAAAGATGAAAAAAATTTAGTGAATTCTTTATATAAACATTCGAGAAGAAAGAGTTTTCAAAATAAATGAATAAACCTTTTTAAATAAAGTGCAAATAAAAAAGATGAAAAAATGGAGTGAATGCTAAATATAAACATTCGAGAAGAAAGAGTTTTCAAAATAAATGAATAAACCTTTTTAAATAAAGTGCAAATAAAAAAGATGAAACAATGGAGTGAATGAGAAATATAAACATTCGAGAAGAAAGAGTTTTCAAAATAAATGAATAAACCTTTTTAAATAAAGTGCAAATAAAAAAGATGAAATAAATGGAGTGAATGAGAAATATAAACATTCGAGAAGAAAGAGTTTTCAAAATAAATGAATAAACCTTTTTAAATAAAGTGCAAATAAAAAAGATGAAACAATGGAGTGAATGAGAAATATAAACATTCGAGAAGAAAGAGTTTTCAAAATAAATGAATAAACCTTTTTAAATAAAGTGCAAATAAAAAAGATGAAAAAAATGGAGTCAATGAAAAAAACAAACTTTCGAGAAGAAAGAGTTTTCAAAATAAACGAATAAACCTTTTTAAATAAAGTGCAAATAAAAAAGATGAAAAAATGGAGTGAATGCGAAAGTGATAAACATTCGAGAAGAAAGAGTTTTCAAAATAAATGAATAAACCTTTTTAAATAAAGTGCAAATAAAAAAGATAAAAAAAATGGAGTCAATGCGAAAGTGATAAACATTCGAGAAGAAAGAGTTTTCAAAATAAATGAAAAAACCTTTTTAAATAAAGTGCAAATAAAAAAGATAAAAAAAATGGAGTCAATGAAAAATACTAACATTCGAGAAGAAAGAGTTTTCAAAATAAATGAATAAACCTTTTTAAATAAAGTGCAAATAAAAAAGATAAAAAAAATGGAAACAATGAAAAATACTAACATTCGAGAAGAACGAGTTTTCAAAATAAATGAATAAACCTTTTTAAATAAAGTGCAAATAAAAAGATGAAAAAAATTTAGTGAATTCTTTATATAAACATTCGAGAAGAAAGAGTTTTCAAAATAAATGAATAAACCTTTTTAAATAAAGTGCAAATAAAAAAGATGAAAAAAATGGAGTCAATGAAAAATACTAACATTCGAGAAGAAAGAGTTTTCAAAATAAATGAATAAACCTTTTTAAATAAAGTGCAAATAAAAAAGATGAAAAAAATGGAGTCAATGAAAAATACTAACATTCGAGAAGAACGAGTTTTCAAAATAAATGAATAACCTTTTTAAATAAAGTGCAAATAAAAAAGATCAAAAAAATGTAGTGAATTCTTTATATAAACATTCGAGAAGAAAGAGTTTTCAAAATAAATGAATAAACCTTTTTAAATAAAGTGCAAATAAAAAAGATCAAAAAAATGGAGTCAATGCTTAATATAAACATTCGAGAAGAAAGAGTTTTCAAAATAAATGAATAAACCTTTTTAAATAAAGTGCAAATAAAAAAGATAAAAAAAATGGAGTCAATGAAAAATACTAACATTCGAGGAGAAAGAGTTTTCAAAATAAATGAATAAACCTTTTTAAATAAAGTGCAAATAAAAAAGATGAAAAAATGGAGTCAATGAAAAATACTAACATTCGAGAAGAAAGAGTTTTCAAAATAAATGAATAAACCTTTTTAAATAAAGTGCAAATAAAAAAGATGAAAAAAATGGAGTCAATGAAAAATACTAACATTCGAGAAGAAAGAGTTTTCAAAATAAATGAATAAACCTTTTTAAATAAAGTGCAAATAAAAAAGATGAAAAAAATCGAGTCAATGCGAAAGTGATAAACATTCGAGAAGAAAGAGTTTTCAAAATAAATGAATAAACCTTTTTAAATAAAGTGCAAATAAAAAGATGAAAAAAATGGAGTCAATGCTTAATATAAACATTCGAGAAGAAAGAGTTTTCAAAATAAATGAATAAACCTTTTTAAATAAAGTGCAAATAAAAAAGATCAAAAAAATGTAGTGAATTCTTTATATAAACATTTAAGAAGAAAGAGTTTTCAAAATAAATGAATAAACCTTTTTAAATAAAGTGCAAATAAAAAAGATGAAAAAAATGTAGTGAATTCTTTATATAAACATTCGAGAAGAAAGAGTTTTCAAAATAAATGAATAAACCTTTTTAAATAAAGTGCAAATAAAAAAGATAAAAAAATTGGAAACAATGAAAAATACTAACATTCGAGTTAAAGAGTTTTCAAAATAAATGAATAAACCTTTTTAAATAAAGTGCAAATAAAAAGATGAAAAAATGGAGTCAATGCGAATTATAAACATTTGAGAAGAAAGAGTTTTCAAAATAAATGAATAAACCTTTTTAATTAAATTCAAATAAAAAAGATAAAAAAAATGGAGTCAATGAAAAATACTAACATTCGAGAATAACGAGTTTTCAAAATAAATGAATAAACCTTTTTAAATAAAGTGCAAATAAAAAGATGAAAAAAATGTAGTGAATTCTTTATATAAACATTCGAGAAGAAAGTTTTTCAAAATAAATGAATAAACCTTTTTAAATAAAGTGCAAATAAAAAAGATGAAAAAAATGGAGTCAATGAAAAATACTAACATTCGAGGAGAAAGAGTTTTCAAAATAAATGAATAAACCTTTTTAAATAAAGTGCAAATAAAAAGATGAAAAAAATGGAGTGAATGAAAAATACTAACATTCGAGAAGAAAGAGTTTTCAAAATAAATGAATAAACCTTTTTAAATAAAGTGCAAATAAAAAAGATCAAAAAAATGTAGTGAATTCTTTATATAAACATTCGAGAAGAAAGAGTTTTCAAAATAAATGAATAAACCTTTTTAAATAAAGTGCAAATAAAAAAGATCAAAAAAATGGAGTCAATGAAAAATACTAACATTCGAGAAGAAAGAGTTTTCAAAATAAATGAATAAACCTTTTTAAATAAAGTGCAAATAAAAAAGATGAAAAAAATGTTTTGAATTCTTTATATAAACATTTGAGAAGAAAGAGTTTTCAAAATAAATGAATAAACCTTTTTAAATAAAGTGCAAATAAAAAAGATCAAAAAAATGGAGTGAATGAAAAATACTAACATTCGAGAAGAACGAGTTTTCAAAATAAATGAATAAACCTTTTTAAATAAAGTGCAAATAAAAAAGATCAAAAAAATGTAGTGAATTCTTTATATAAACATTCGAGAAGAAAGAGTTTTCAAAATAAATGAATAAACCTTTTTAAATAAAGTGCAAATAAAAAAGATGAAAAAAATGGAGTCAATGAAAAATACTAACATTCGAGAAGAAAGAGTTTTCAAAATAAATGAATAAACCTTTTTAAATAAAGTGCAAATAAAAAAATTAAAAAAAATGGAGTGAATGCTTAATATAAACATTTGAGAAGAAAGAGTTTTCAAAATAAATGAATAAACCTTTTTAAATAAAGTGCAAATAAAAAAGATCAAAAAAATGTAGTGAATTCTTTATATAAACATTCGAGAAGAAAGAGTTTTCAAAATAAATGAATAAACCTTTTTAAATAAAGTGCAAATAAAAAAGATCAAAAAAATGTAGTGAATTCTTTATATAAACATTTGAGGAGAAAGAGTTTTCAAAATAAATGAATAAACCTTTTTAAATAAAGTGCAAATAAAAAAGATGAAAAAAATGGAGTTTATGCGAAAGTGATAAACATTCGAGAAGAAAGAGTTTTAAAATAAATGAATAAACCTTTTTAAATAAAGTGCAAATAAAAAAGATCAAAAAAATGGAGTCAATGAAAAATACTAACATTCGAGAAGAAAGAGTTTTCAAAATAAATGAATAAACCTTTTTAAATAAAGTGCAAATAAAAAAGATGAAAAAAATATAGTGAATTCTTTATATAAACATTCGAGAATAAAGAGTTTTCAAAATAAATGAATAAACCTTTTTAAATAAAGTGCAAATAAAAAAGATCAAAAAAATGGAGTGAATGAGAAATATAAACATTCGAGAAGAAAGAGTTTTCAAAATAAATGAATAAACCTTTTTAAATAAAGTGCAAATAAAAAAGATCAAAAAAATGTAGTGAATTATTTATATAAACATTCGAGAAGAAAGAGTTTTCAAAATAAACGAATAAACCTTTTTAAATAAAGTGCAAATAAAAAAGATGAAAAAATGGAGTCAATGAAAAATACTAACATTCGAGAAGAAAGAGTTTTCAAAATAAATGAATAAACCTTTTTAAATAAAGTGCAAATAAAAAAGATAAAAAAAATGGAGTCAATGCGAAAGTGATAAACATTCGAGAAGAAAGAGTTTTCAAAATAAATGAATAAACCTTTTTAAATAAAGTGCAAATAAAAAAGATCAAAAAAATGGAGTCAATGAAAAATACTAACATTCGAGAAGAAAGAGTTTTCAAAATAAATGAATAAACCTTTTTAAATAAAGTGCAAATAAAAAAGATCAAAAAAATGTAGTGAATTCTTTATATAAACATTTGAGGAGAAAGAGTTTTCAAAATAAATGAATAAACCTTTTTAAATAAAGTGCAAATAAAAAAGATGAAAAAAATGTTTTGAATTCTTTATATAAACATTTAAGAAGAAAGAGTTTTCAAAATAAATGAATAAACCTTTTTAAATAAAGTGCAAATAAAAAAGATAAAAAAAATGGAGTCAATGCGAAAGTGATAAACATTCGAGAAGAAAGAGTTTTCAAAATAAATGAATAAACCTTTTTAAATAAAGTGCAAATAAAAAAGATAAAAAAAATGGAGTCAATGAAAAATACTAACATTCGAGAAGAAAGAGTTTTCAAAATAAATGAATAAACCTTTTTAAATAAAGTGCAAATAAAAAAGTTAAAAAAAATGGAGTCAATGAAAAATACGTACATTCGAGAAGAAAGAGTTTTCAAAATAAATGAATAAACCTTTTTAAATAAAGTGCAAATAAAAAAGATGAAAAAAATGTAGTGAATTCTTTATATAAACATTTGAGAAGAAAGAGTTTTCAAAATAAATGAATAAACCTTTTTAAATAAAGTGCAAATAAAAAAGATGAAAAAAATGTAGGGAATTCTTTATATAAACATTTGAGAAGAAAGAGTTTTCAAAATAAATGAATAAACCTTTTTAAATAAAGTGCAAATAAAAAAGATCAAAAAAATGGAGTCAATGCTTAATATAAACATTCGAGAAGAAAGAGTTTTCAAAATAAATGAATAAACCTTTTTAAATAAAGTGCAAATAAAAAAGATAAAAAAAATGGAGTCAATGAAAAATACTAACATTTGAGAAGAAAGAGTTTTCAAAATAAATGAATAAACCTTTTTAAATAAAGTGCAAATAAAAAAGATCAAAAAAATGTAGTGAATGCTTAATATAAACATTCGAGTTAAAGAGTTTTCAAAATAAATGAATAAACCTTTTTAAATAAAGTGCAAATAAAAAAGATCAAAAAAATGTAGTGAATTCTTTATATAAACATTCGAGAATAAAGAGTTTTCAAAATAAATGAATAAACCTTTTTAAATAAAGTGCAAATAAAAAAGATGAAAAAATGGAGTCAATGCGAATTATAAACATTCGAGAAGAAAGAGTTTTCAAAATGAATAAACCTTTTTAAATAAAGTGCAAATAAAAAAGATAAAAAAAATGGAAACAATGAAAAATAAAAACATTCGAGAAGAAAGAGTTTTCAAAATAAATGAATAAACCTTTTTAAATAAAGTGCAAATAAAAAAGATGAAAAAAATCGAGTCAATGCGAAAGTGATAAACATTCGAGAAGAAAGAGTTTTCAAAATAAATGAATAAACCTTTTTAAATAAAGTGCAAATAAAAAGATGAAAAAAATGTAGTGAATTCTTTATATAAACATTCGAGAAGAAAGAGTTTTCAAAATAAATGAATAAACCTTTTTAAATAAAGTGCAAATAAAAAAGATCAAAAAAATGTAGTGAATTATTTATATAAACATTTGAGAAGAAAGAGTTTTCAAAATAAATGAATAAACCTTTTTAAATAAAGTGCAAATAAAAAAGATCAAAAAAATGTAGTCAATGCTTAATATAAACATTCGAGAAGAAAGAGTTTTCAAAATAAATGAATAAACCTTTTTAAATAAAGTGCAAATAAAAAAGATGAAAAAATGGAGTCAATGAAAAATACTAACATTCGAGAAGAAAGAGTTTTCAAAATAAATGAATAAACCTTTTTAAATAAAGTGCAAATAAAAAAGATCAAAAAAATGTAGTGAATTCTTTATATAAACATTTGAAAAGAAAGAGTTTTCAAAATAAATGAATAAACCTTTTTAAATAAAGTGCAAATAAAAAAGATAAAAAAAATGGAGTCAATGAAAAATACTAACATTCGAGAAGAAAGAGTTTTCAAAATAAATGAATAAACCTTTTTAAATAAAGTGCAAATAAAAAAGATGAAAAAAATATAGTGAATTCTTTATATAAACATTCGAGAATAAAGAGTTTTCAAAATAAATGAATAAACCTTTTTAAATAAAGTGCAAATAAAAAAGATCAAAAAAATGGAGTCAATGCGAAAGTGATAAACATTCGAGAAGAAAGAGTTTTCAAAATAAATGACTAAACCTTTTTAAATAAAGTGCAAATAAAAAAGATAAAAAAAATGGAGTCAATGAAAAATACTAACATTCGAGAAGAAAGAGTTTTAAAATAAATAAATAAACCTTTTTAAATAAAGTGCAAATAAAAAAGATCAAAAAAATGTAGTGAATTCTTTATATAAACATTCGAGAAGAAAGAGTTTTCAAAATAAATGAATAAACCTTTTTAAATAAAGTGCAAATAAAAAAGATAAAAAAAATGGAGTCAATGAAAAATACTAACATTCGAGAAGAAAGAGTTTTCAAAATAAATGAATAAACCTTTTTAAATAAAGTGCAAATAAAAAAGATGAAAAAAATGGAGTCAATGCGAAAGTGATAAACATTCGAGAAGAAAGAGTTTTCAAAATAAATGAATAAACCTTTTTAAATAAAGTGCAAATAAAAAAGATCAAAAAAATGTAGTGAATTCTTTATATAAACATTTAAGAAGAAAGAGTTTTCAAAATAAATGAATAAACCTTTTTAAATAAAGTGCAAATAAAAAAGATGAAAAAAATATAGTGAATTCTTTATATAAACATTTGAGGAGAAAGAGTTTTCAAAATAAATGAATAAACCTTTTTAAATAAAGTGCAAATAAAAAAGATGAAAAAAATATAGTGAATTCTTTATATAAACATTTGAGGAGAAAGAGTTTTCAAAATAAATGAATAAACCTTTTTAAATAAAGTGCAAATAAAAAAGATCAAAAAAATGGAGTGAATGAGAAATATAAACATTCGAGAAGAAAGAGTTTTCAAAATAAATGAATAAACCTTTTTAAATAAAGTGCAAATAAAAAAGATGAAAAAAATATAGTGAATTCTTTATATAAACATTTGAGGAGAAAGAGTTTTCAAAATAAATGAATAAACCTTTTTAAATAAAGTGCAAATAAAAAAGATCAAAAAAATGGAGTGAATGAGAAATATAAACATTCGAGAAGAAAGAGTTTTCAAAATAAATGAATAAACCTTTTTAAATAAAGTGCAAATAAAAAAGATGAAAAAATGGAGTCAATGAAAAATTCTAACATTCGAGAAGAAAGAGTTTTCAAAATAAATGAATAAACCTTTTTAAATAAAGTGCAAATAAAAAAGATCAAAAAAATGTAGTGAATTCTTTATATAAACATTTGAAAAGAAAGAGTTTTCAAAATAAATGAATAAACCTTTTTAAATAAAGTGCAAATAAAAAAGATGAAAAAAATGGAGTCAATGAAAAATACTAACATTCGAGAAGAAAGAGTTTTCAAAATAAATGAATAAACCTTTTTAAATAAAGTGCAAATAAAAAAGATGAAAAAAATATAGTGAATTCTTTATATAAACATTCGAGAATAAAGAGTTTTCAAAATAAATGAATAAACCTTTTTAAATAAAGTGCAAATAAAAAAGATCAAAAAAATGGAGTCAATGCGAAAGTGATAAACATTCGAGAAGAAAGAGTTTTCAAAATAAATGACTAAACCTTTTCAAATAAAGTGCAAATAAAAAAGATAAAAAAAATGGAGTCAATGAAAAATACTAACATTCGAGAAGAAAGAGTTTTAAAATAAATAAATAAACCTTTTTAAATAAAGTGCAAATAAAAAAGATCAAAAAAATGTAGTGAATTCTTTATATAAACATTCGAGAATAAAGAGTTTTCAAAATAAATGAATAAACCTTTTTAAATAAAGTGCAAATAAAAAAGATCAAAAAAATGTAGTGAATTCTTTATATAAACATTTGAGAAGAAAGAGTTTTCAAAATAAATGAATAAACCTTTTTAAATAAAGTGCAAATAAAAAAGATCAAAAAAATGGAGTGAATGAGAAATATAAACATTCGAGAAGAAAGAGTTTTCAAAATAAATGAATAAACCTTTTTAAATAAAGTGCAAATAAAAAAGATCAAAAAAATGTAGTGAATTCTTTATATAAACATTCGAGAAGAAAGAGTTTTCAAAATAAATGAATAAACCTTTTTAAATAAAGTGCAAATAAAAAAGATAAAAAAAATGGAGTCAATGAAAAATACTAACATTCGAGAAGAAAGAGTTTTCAAAATAAATGAATAAACCTTTTTAAATAAAGTGCAAATAAAAAAGATGAAAAAAATGTAGTGAATTCTTTATATAAACATTTGAGGAGAAAGAGTTTTCAAAATAAATGAATAAACCTTTTTAAATAAAGTGCAAATAAAAAAGATGAAAAAAATGGAGTCAATGCGAAAGTGATAAACATTCGAGAAGAAAGAGTTTTCAAAATAAATGAATAAACCTTTTTAAATAAAGTGCAAATAAAAAAGATGAAAAAATGGAGTCAATGAAAAATACTAACATTCGAGAAGAAAGAGTTTTCAAAATAAATGAATAAACCTTTTTAAATAAAGTGCAAATAAAAAAGATCAAAAAAATGTAGTGAATTCTTTATATAAACATTTGAAAAGAAAGAGTTTTCAAAATAAATGAATAAACCTTTTTAAATAAAGTGCAAATAAAAAAGATAAAAAAAATGGAGTCAATGCGAAAGTGATAAACATTCGAGAAGAAAGAGTTTTCAAAATAAATGAATAAACCTTTTTAAATAAAGTGCAAATAAAAAAGATGAAAAAAATATAGTGAATTCTTTATATAAACATTCGAGAATAAAGAGTTTTCAAAATAAATGAATAAACCTTTTTAAATAAAGTGCAAATAAAAAAGATGAAAAAAATGGAGTCAATGCGAAAGTGATAAACATTCGAGAAGAAAGAGTTTTCAAAATAAATGACTAAACCTTTTCAAATAAAGTGCAAATAAAAAAGATAAAAAAAATGGAGTCAATGAAAAATACTAACATTCGAGAAGAAAGAGTTTTAAAATAAATGAATAAACCTTTTTAAATAAAGTGCAAATAAAAAAGATCAAAAAAATGTAGTGAATTCTTTATATAAACATTCGAGAAGAAAGAGTTTTCAAAATAAATGAATAAACCTTTTTAAATAAAGTGCAAATAAAAAAGATCAAAAAAATGTAGTGAATTCTTTATATAAACATTTGAGAAGAAAGAGTTTTCAAAATAAATGAATAAACCTTTTTAAATAAAGTGCAAATAAAAAAGATCAAAAAAATGGAGTGAATGAGAAATATAAACATTCGAGAAGAAAGAGTTTTCAAAATAAATGAATAAACCTTTTTAAATAAAGTGCAAATAAAAAAGATCAAAAAAATGTAGTGAATTCTTTATATAAACATTCGAGAAGAAAGAGTTTTCAAAATAAATGAATAAACCTTTTTAAATAAAGTGCAAATAAAAAAGATCAAAAAAATGTAGTGAATTATTTATATAAACATTTGAGAAGAAAGAGTTTTCAAATTAAACGAATAAACCTTTTTAAATAAAGTGCAAATAAAAAAGATGAAAAAAATGGAGTCAATGAAAAATACTAACATTCGAGAAGAAAGAGTTTTCAAAATAAAAAATCTTTTTAAATAAAGTGCAAATAAAAAAGATAAAAAAAATGGAGTCAATGCGAAAGTGATAAACATTCGAGAAGAAAGAGTTTTCAAAATAAATGAATAAACCTTTTTAAATAAAGTGCAAATAAAAAAGATAAAAAAAATATAGTGAATTCTTTATATAAACATTCGAGAAGAAAGAGTTTTCAAAATAAATGAATAAACCTTTTTAAATAAAGTGCAAATAAAAAAGATAAAAAAAATGGAGTCAATGAAAAATACTAACATTCGAGAAGAAAGAGTTTTCAAAATAAATGAATAAACCTTTTTAAATAAAGTGCAAATAAAAAAGATCAAAAAAATGTAGTGAATTCTTTATATAAACATTTGAGGAGAAAGAGTTTTCAAAATAAATGAATAAACCTTTTTAAATAAAGTGCAAATAAAAAAGATGAAAAAAATGGAGTCAATGCGAAAGTGATAAACATTCGAGAAGAAAGAGTTTTCAAAATAAATGAATAAACCTTTTTAAATAAAGTGCAAATAAAAAAGATCAAAAAAATGTAGTGAATTCTTTATATAAACATTTGAGAAGAAAGAGTTTTCAAAATAAATGAATAAACCTTTTTAAATAAAGTGCAAATAAAAAAGATGAAAAAAATGTAGTGAATTCTTTATATAAACATTTGAGAAGAAAGAGTTTTCAAAATAAATGAATAAACCTTTTTAAATAAAGTGCAAATAAAAAAGATCAAAAAAATGGAGTCAATGAAAAATACTAACATTCGAGAAGAAAGAGTTTTCAAAATAAATGAATAAACCTTTTTAAATAAAGTGCAAATAAAAAAGATCAAAAAAATGGAGTCAATGAAAAATACTAACATTCGAGAAGAAAGAGTTTTCAAAATAAATGAATAAACCTTTTTAAATAAAGTGCAAATAAAAAAGATGAAAAAAATATAGTGAATTCTTTATATAAACATTCGAGAATAAAGAGTTTTCAAAATAAATGAATAAACCTTTTTAAATAAAGTGCAAATAAAAAAGATCAAAAAAATGGAGTCAATGCGAAAGTGATAAACATTCGAGAAGAAAGAGTTTTCAAAATAAATGAATAAACCTTTTTAAATAAAGTGCAAATAAAAAAGATGAAAAAAATGTAGTGAATTCTTTATATAAACATTTGAGAAGAAAGAGTTTTCAAAATAAATGAATAAACCTTTTTAAATAAAGTGCAAATAAAAAAGATGAAAAAAATGTAGTGAATTCTTTATATAAACATTCGAGAAGAAAGAGTTTTCAAAATAAATGAATAAACCTTTTTAAATAAAGTGCAAATAAAAAAGATGAAACAATGGAGTGAATGCTAAATATAAACATTCGAGAATAAAGAGTTTTCAAAATAAATGAATAAACCTTTTTAAATAAAGTGCAAATAAAAAAGATGAAAAAAATGGAGTCAATGAAAAATACTAACATTCGAGAAGAAAGAGTTTTCAAAATAAATGAATAAACCTTTTTAAATAAAGTGCAAATAAAAAAGATGAAAAAAATATAGTGAATTCTTTATATAAACATTCGAGAATAAAGAGTTTTCAAAATAAATGAATAAACCTTTTTAAATAAAGTGCAAATAAAAAAGATCAAAAAAATGGAGTGAATGAGAAATATAAACATTCGAGAAGAAAGAGTTTTCAAAATAAATGAATAAACCTTTTTAAATAAAGTGCAAATAAAAAAGATCAAAAAAATGTAGTGAATTCTTTATATAAACATTCGAGAAGAAAGAGTTTTCAAAATAAATGAATAAACCTTTTTAAATAAAGTGCAAATAAAAAAGATCAAAAAAATGTAGTGAATTCTTTATATAAACATTCGAGAATAAAGAGTTTTCAAAATAAATGAATAAACCTTTTTAAATAAAGTGCAAATAAAAAAGATGAAAAAATGGAGTCAATGCGAATTATAAACATTCGAGAAGAAAGAGTTTTCAAAATAAATGAATAAACCTTTTTAAATAAAGTGCAAATAAAAAAGATCAAAAAAATGGAGTCAATGAAAAATACTAACATTCGAGAAGAAAGAGTTTTCAAAATAAATGAATAAACCTTTTTAAATAAAGTGCAAATAAAAAGATGAAAAAAATGGAGTCAATGAAAAATACTAACATTCGAGAAGAAAGAGTTTTCAAAATAAATGAATAAACCTTTTTAAATAAAGTGCAAATAAAAAAGATGAAAAAAATGGAGTGAATGAAAAATACTAACATTCGAGAAGAAAGAGTTTTCAAAATAAATGAATAAACCTTTTTAAATAAAGTGCAAATAAAAAAGATCAAAAAAATGGAGTCAATGCTTAATATAAACATTCGAGAAGAAAGAGTTTTCAAAATAAATGAATAAACCTTTTTAAATAAAGTGCAAATAAAAAGATGAAAAAAATGGAGTCAATGAAAAATACTAACATTCGAGAAGAAAGAGTTTTCAAAATAAATGAATAAACCTTTTTAAATAAAGTGCAAATAAAAAAGATCAAAAAAATGGAGTCAATGAGAAATATAAACATTCGAGAAGAAAGAGTTTTCAAAATAAATGAATAAACCTTTTTAAATAAAGTGCAAATAAAAAAGATCAAAAAAATGGAGTCAATGCTTAATATAAACATTCGAGAAGAAAGAGTTTTCAAAATAAATGAATAAACCTTTTTAAATAAAGTGCAAATAAAAAAGATGAAAAAAATGTAGTGAATTCTTTATATAAACATTTGAGAAGAAAGAGTTTTCAAAATAAATGAATAAACCTTTTTAAATAAAGTGCAAATAAAAAAGATCAAAAAAATGGAGTCAATGAAAAATACTAACATTCGAGAAGAAAGAGTTTTCAAAATAAATGAATAAACCTTTTTAAATAAAGTGCAAATAAAAAAGATGAAAAAAATATAGTGAATTCTTTATATAAACATTCGAGAATAAAGAGTTTTCAAAATAAATGAATAAACCTTTTTAAATAAAGTGCAAATAAAAAAGATGAAAAAAATGTAGTGAATTCTTTATATAAACATTTGAGAAGAAAGAGTTTTCAAAATAAATGAATAAACCTTTTTAAATAAAGTGCAAATAAAAAAGATGAAAAAAATGGAGTCAATGCTTAATATAAACATTCGAGAAGAAAGAGTTTTCAAAATAAATGAATAAACCTTTTTAAATAAAGTGCAAATAAAAAAGATGAAACAATGGAGTGAATGCTAAATATAAACATTCGAGAATAAAGAGTTTTCAAAATAAATGAATAAACCTTTTTAAATAAAGTGCAAATAAAAAAGATGAAAAAAATGTAGTGAATTCTTTATATAAACATTTGAGAAGAAAGAGTTTTCAAAATAAATGAATAAACCTTTTTAAATAAAGTGCAAATAAAAAAGATGAAAAAAATGGAGTCAATGCGAAAGTGATAAACATTCGAGAAGAAAGAGTTTTCAAAATAAATGAATAAACCTTTTTAAATAAAGTGCAAATAAAAAAGATAAAAAAAATATAGTGAATTCTTTATATAAACATTCGAGAAGAAAGAGTTTTCAAAATAAATGAATAAACCTTTTTAAATAAAGTGCAAATAAAAAAGATAAAAAAAATGGAGTCAATGAAAAATACTAACATTCGAGAAGAAAGAGTTTTCAAAATAAATGAATAAACCTTTTTAAATAAAGTGCAAATAAAAAAGATCAAAAAAATGTAGTGAATTCTTTATATAAACATTTGAGGAGAAAGAGTTTTCAAAATAAATGAATAAACCTTTTTAAATAAAGTGCAAATAAAAAAGATGAAAAAAATGGAGTCAATGCGAAAGTGATAAACATTCGAGAAGAAAGAGTTTTCAAAATAAATGAATAAACCTTTTTAAATAAAGTGCAAATAAAAAAGATCAAAAAAATGTAGTGAATTCTTTATATAAACATTCGAGAAGAAAGAGTTTTCAAAATAAATGAATAAACCTTTTTAAATAAAGTGCAAATAAAAAAGATCAAAAAAATGTAGTGAATTCTTTATATAAACATTCGAGAATAAAGAGTTTTCAAAATAAATGAATAAACCTTTTTAAATAAAGTGCAAATAAAAAAGATGAAAAAATGGAGTCAATGCGAATTATAAACATTCGAGAAGAAAGAGTTTTCAAAATAAATGAATAAACCTTTTTAAATAAAGTGCAAATAAAAAAGATCAAAAAAATGGAGTCAATGAAAAATACTAACATTCGAGAAGAAAGAGTTTTCAAAATAAATGAATAAACCTTTTTAAATAAAGTGCAAATAAAAAAGATAAAAAAAATGGAGTCAATGAAAAATACTAACATTCGAGAAGAAAGAGTTTTCAAAATAAATGAATAAACCTTTTTAAATAAAGTGCAAATAAAAAAGATCAAAAAAATGGAGTGAATGAAAAATACTAACATTCGAGAAGAAAGAGTTTTCAAAATAAATGAATAAACCTTTTTAAATAAAGTGCAAATAAAAAAGATCAAAAAAATGGAGTCAATGCTTAATATAAACATTCGAGAAGAAAGAGTTTTCAAAATAAATGAATAAACCTTTTTAAATAAAGTGCAAATAAAAAGATGAAAAAAATGGAGTCAATGAAAAATACTAACATTCGAGAAGAAAGAGTTTTCAAAATAAATGAATAAACCTTTTTAAATAAAGTGCAAATAAAAAAGATCAAAAAAATGGAGTCAATGAGAAATATAAACATTCGAGAAGAAAGAGTTTTCAAAATAAATGAATAAACCTTTTTAAATAAAGTGCAAATAAAAAAGATCAAAAAAATGGAGTCAATGCTTAATATAAACATTCGAGAAGAAAGAGTTTTCAAAATAAATGAATAAACCTTTTTAAATAAAGTGCAAATAAAAAGATGAAAAAAATGGAGTCAATGAAAAATACTAACATTCGAGAAGAAAGAGTTTTCAAAATAAATGAATAAACCTTTTTAAATAAAGTGCAAATAAAAAAGATGAAAAAAATGGAGTCAATGAAAAATACTAACATTCGAGAAGAAAGAGTTTTCAAAATAAATGAATAAACCTTTTTAAATAAAGTGCAAATAAAAAAGATGAAAAAAATGGAGTGAATGAAAAATACTAACATTCGAGAAGAAAGAGTTTTCAAAATAAATGAATAAACCTTTTTAAATAAAGTGCAAATAAAAAAGATCAAAAAAATGGAGTCAATGCTTAATATAAACATTCGAGAAGAAAGAGTTTTCAAAATAAATGAATAAACCTTTTTAAATAAAGTGCAAATAAAAAGATGAAAAAAATGGAGTCAATGAAAAATACTAACATTCGAGAAGAAAGAGTTTTCAAAATAAATGAATAAACCTTTTTAAATAAAGTGCAAATAAAAAAGATCAAAAAAATGGAGTCAATGAGAAATATAAACATTCGAGAAGAAAGAGTTTTCAAAATAAATGAATAAACCTTTTTAAATAAAGTGCAAATAAAAAAGATCAAAAAAATGGAGTCAATGCTTAATATAAACATTCGAGAAGAAAGAGTTTTCAAAATAAATGAATAAACCTTTTTAAATAAAGTGCAAATAAAAAGATGAAAAAAATGGAGTCAATGAAAAATACTAACATTCGAGAAGAAAGAGTTTTCAAAATAAATGAATAAACCTTTTTAAATAAAGTGCAAATAAAAAAGATCAAAAAAATGTAGTGAATTCTTTATATAAACATTCGAGAATAAAGAGTTTTCAAAATAAATGAATAAACCTTTTTAAATAAAGTGCAAATAAAAAAGATGAAACAATGGAGTGAATGCTAAATATAAACATTCGAGAATAAAGAGTTTTCAAAATAAATGAATAAACCTTTTTAAATAAAGTGCAAATAAAAAAGATCAAAAAAATGTAGTGAATTATTTATATAAACATTTGAGAAGAAAGAGTTTTCAAAATAAACGAATAAACTTTTTTAAATAAAGTGCAAATAAAAAAGATGAAAAAATGGAGTCAATGAAAAATACTAACATTCGAGAAGAAAGAGTTTTCAAAATAAATGAATAAACCTTTTTAAATAAAGTGCAAATAAAAAAGATAAAAAAAATGGAGTGAATGAGAAATATAAACATTCGAGAAGAAAGAGTTTTCAAAATAAATGAATAAACCTTTTTAAATAAAGTGCAAATAAAAAAGATGAAAAAAATGTAGTGAATGAGAAAGTGATAAACATTCGAGAAGAAAGAGTTTTCAAAATAAATGAATAAACCTTTTTAAATAAAGTGCAAATAAAAAAGATGAAATAAATGGAGTGAATGCTTTATATAAACATTCGAGAAGAAAGAGTTTTCAAAATAAATGAATAAACCTTTTTAAATAAAGTGCAAATAAAAAAGATGAAACAATGGAGTCAATGCGAAAGTGATAAACATTCGAGAATAAAGAGTTTTCAAAATAAATGAATAAACCTTTTTAAATAAAGTGCAAATAAAAAAGATGAAAAAATGGAGTCAATGCGAAAGTGATAAACATTCGAGAAGAAAGAGTTTTCAAAATAAAAAACCTTTTTAAATAAAGTGCAAATAAAAAAGATGAAAAAAATGTAGTGAATTCTTTATATAAACATTTGAGAAGAAAGAGTTTTCAAAATAAATGAATAAACCTTTTTAAATAAAGTGCAAATAAAAAAGATGAAAAAAATGTAGTGAATTCTTTATATAAACATTTGAGAAGAAAGAGTTTTCAAAATAAATGAATAAACCTTTTTAAATAAAGTGCAAATAAAAAAGATGAAATAAATGGAGTCAATGCGAAAGTGATAAACATTCGAGAAGAAAGAGTTTTCAAAATAAATGAATAAACCTTTTTAAATAAAGTGCAAATAAAAAAGATCAAAAAAATGGAGTGAATGAGAAATATAAACATTCGAGAAGAAAGAGTTTTCAAAATAAATGAATAAACCTTTTTAAATAAAGTGCAAATAAAAAAGATCAAAAAAATGTAGTGAATTCTTTATATAAACATTTGAGAAGAAAGAGTTTTCAAAATAAATGAATAAACCTTTTTAAATAAAGTGCAAATAAAAAAGATCAAAAAAATGGAGTCAATGAAAAATACTAACATTCGAGAAGAAAGAGTTTTCAAAATAAATGAATAAACCTTTTTAAATAAAGTGCAAATAAAAAAGATCAAAAAAATGGAGTCAATGCGAAAGTGATAAACATTCGAGAAGAAAGAGTTTTCAAAATAAATGAATAAACCTTTTTAAATAAAGTGCAAATAAAAAAGATAAAAAAAATGGAGTCAATGAAAAATACTAACATTCGAGAAGAAAGAGTTTTCAAAATAAATGAATAAACCTTTTTAAATAAAGTGCAAATAAAAAAGATCAAAAAAATGGAGTCAATGCGAAAGTGATAAACATTCGAGAAGAAAGAGTTTTCAAAATAAATGAATAAACCTTTTTAAATAAAGTGCAAATAAAAAAGATCAAAAAAATGGAGTGAATGCTAAATATAAACATTCGAGAATAAAGAGTTTTCAAAATAAATGAATAAACCTTTTTAAATAAAGTGCAAATAAAAAGATGAAAAAAATGGAGTCAATGAAAAATACTAACATTCGAGAAGAAAGAGTTTTCAAAATAAATGAATAAACCTTTTTAAATAAAGTGCAAATAAAAAAGATCAAAAAAATGGAGTCAATGAAAAATACTAACATTCGAGAAGAAAGAGTTTTCAAAATAAATGAATAAACCTTTTTAAATAAAGTGCAAATAAAAAAGATCAAAAAAATGGAGTCAATGAAAAATACTAACATTCGAGAAGAAAGAGTTTTCAAAATAAATGAATAAACCTTTTTAAATAAAGTGCAAATAAAAAGATGAAAAAAATGGAGTCAATGAAAAATACTAACATTCGAGAAGAAAGAGTTTTCAAAATAAATGAATAAACCTTTTTAAATAAAGTGCAAATAAAAAAGATCAAAAAAATGGAGTCAATGCTTAATATAAACATTCGAGAAGAAAGAGTTTTCAAAATAAATGAATAAACCTTTTTAAATAAAGTGCAAATAAAAAAGATAAAAAAAATGGAGTCAATGCGAAAGTGATAAACATTCGAGAAGAAAGAGTTTTCAAAATAAATGAATAAACCTTTTTAAATAAAGTGCAAATAAAAAAGATAAAAAAAATGGAGTCAATGAAAAATACTAACATTCGAGAAGAAAGAGTTTTCAAAATAAATGAATAAACCTTTTTAAATAAAGTGCAAATAAAAAAGATCAAAAAAATGGAGTCAATGAAAAATACTAACATTCGAGAAGAACGAGTTTTCAAAATAAATGAATAAACCTTTTTAAATAAAGTGCAAATAAAAAAGATGAAAAAAATGTAGTGAATTCTTTATATAAACATTTGAGAAGAAAGAGTTTTCAAAATAAATGAATAAACCTTTTTAAATAAAGTGCAAATAAAAAAGATGAAAAAAATGTAGTGAATTCTTTATATAAACATTTGAGAAGAAAGAGTTTTCAAAATAAATGAATAAACCTTTTTAAATAAAGTGCAAATAAAAAAGATGAAATAAATGGAGTCAATGCGAAAGTGATAAACATTCGAGAAGAAAGAGTTTTCAAAATAAATGAATAAACCTTTTTAAATAAAGTGCAAATAAAAAAGATCAAAAAAATGGAGTGAATGAGAAATATAAACATTCGAGAAGAAAGAGTTTTCAAAATAAATGAATAAACCTTTTTAAATAAAGTGCAAATAAAAAAGATGAAAAAAATGGAGTCAATGAAAAATACTAACATTCGAGAAGAAAGAGTTTTCAAAATAAATGAATAAACCTTTTTAAATAAAGTGCAAATAAAAAAGATAAAAAAAATGGAGTCAATGCGAAAGTGATAAACATTCGAGAAGAAAGAGTTTTCAAAATAAATGAATAAACCTTTTTAAATAAAGTGCAAATAAAAAAGATGAAAAAATGGAGTCAATGCGAAAGTGATAAACATTCGAGAAGAAAGAGTTTTCAAAATAAAAAACCTTTTTAAATAAAGTGCAAATAAAAAAGATGAAAAAAATGTAGTGAATTCTTTATATAAACATTTGAGAAGAAAGAGTTTTCAAAATAAATGAATAAACCTTTTTAAATAAAGTGCAAATAAAAAAGATGAAAAAAATGTAGTGAATTCTTTATATAAACATTTGAGAAGAAAGAGTTTTCAAAATAAATGAATAAACCTTTTTAAATAAAGTGCAAATAAAAAAGATGAAATAAATGGAGTCAATGCGAAAGTGATAAACATTCGAGAAGAAAGAGTTTTCAAAATAAATGAATAAACCTTTTTAAATAAAGTGCAAATAAAAAAGATCAAAAAAATGGAGTGAATGAGAAATATAAACATTCGAGAAGAAAGAGTTTTCAAAATAAATGAATAAACCTTTTTAAATAAAGTGCAAATAAAAAAGATCAAAAAAATGTAGTGAATTCTTTATATAAACATTTGAAAAGAAAGAGTTTTCAAAATAAATGAATAAACCTTTTTAAATAAAGTGCAAATAAAAAAGATAAAAAAAATGGAGTCAATGAAAAATACTAACATTCGAGAAGAAAGAGTTTTCAAAATAAATGAATAAACCTTTTTAAATAAAGTGCAAATAAAAAAGATCAAAAAAATGGAGTCAATGCGAAAGTGATAAACATTCGAGAAGAAAGAGTTTTCAAAATAAATGAATAAACCTTTTTAAATAAAGTGCAAATAAAAAAGATAAAAAAAATGGAGTCAATGAAAAATACTAACATTCGAGAAGAAAGAGTTTTCAAAATAAATGAATAAACCTTTTTAAATAAAGTGCAAATAAAAAAGATCAAAAAAATGGAGTCAATGAAAAATACTAACATTCGAGAAGAAAGAGTTTTCAAAATAAATGAATAAACCTTTTTAAATAAAGTGCAAATAAAAAAGATCAAAAAAATGGAGTGAATGCTAAATATAAACATTCGAGAATAAAGAGTTTTCAAAATAAATGAATAAACCTTTTTAAATAAAGTGCAAATAAAAAGATGAAAAAAATGGAGTCAATGAAAAATACTAACATTCGAGAAGAAAGAGTTTTCAAAATAAATGAATAAACCTTTTTAAATAAAGTGCAAATAAAAAAGATCAAAAAAATGGAGTCAATGAAAAATACTAACATTCGAGAAGAAAGAGTTTTCAAAATAAATGAATAAACCTTTTTAAATAAAGTGCAAATAAAAAAGATGAAAAAAATGTAGTGAATTCTTTATATAAACATTTGAGAAGAAAGAGTTTTCAAAATAAATGAATAAACCTTTTTAAATAAAGTGCAAATAAAAAGATGAAAAAAATGGAGTCAATGAAAAATACTAACATTCGAGAAGAAAGAGTTTTCAAAATAAATGAATAAACCTTTTTAAATAAAGTGCAAATAAAAAAGATCAAAAAAATGGAGTCAATGCTTAATATAAACATTCGAGAAGAAAGAGTTTTCAAAATAAATGAATAAACCTTTTTAAATAAAGTGCAAATAAAAAAGATCAAAAAAATATAGTGAATTCTTTATATAAACATTCGAGAAGAAAGAGTTTTCAAAATAAATGAATAAACCTTTTTAAATAAAGTGCAAATAAAAAAGATGAAAAAAATGGAGTCAATGAAAAATACTAACATTCGAGAAGAAAGAGTTTTCAAAATAAATGAATAAACCTTTTTAAATAAAGTGCAAATAAAAAAGATCAAAAAAATGGAGTGAATGAAAAATACTAACATTCGAGAATAAAGAGTTTTCAAAATAAATGAATAAACCTTTTTAAATAAAGTGCAAATAAAAAAGATGAAAAAAATGGAGTCAATGAAAAATACTAACATTCGAGAAGAAAGAGTTTTCAAAATAAATGAATAAACCTTTTTAAATAAAGTGCAAATAAAAAAGATGAAAAAAATGTAGTGAATTCTTTATATAAACATTTGAGAAGAAAGAGTTTTCAAAATAAATGAATAAACCTTTTTAAATAAAGTGCAAATAAAAAAGATGAAATAAATGGAGTTAATGCGAAAGTGATAAACATTCGAGAAGAAAGAGTTTTCAAAATAAATGAATAAACCTTTTTAAATAAAGTGCAAATAAAAAAGATCAAAAAAATGGAGTGAATGAGAAATATAAACATTCGAGAAGAAAGAGTTTTCAAAATAAATGAATAAACCTTTTTAAATAAAGTGCAAATAAAAAAGATCAAAAAAATATAGTGAATTCTTTATATAAACATTTGAGAAGAAAGAGTTTTCAAAATAAATGAATAAACCTTTTTAAATAAAGTGCAAATAAAAAAGATCAAAAAAATGGAGTGAATGCTAAATATAAACATTCGAGAATAAAGAGTTTTCAAAATAAATGAATAAACCTTTTTAAATAAAGTGCAAATAAAAAAGATAAAAAAAATGGAGTCAATGAAAAATACTAACATTCGAGAAGAAAGAGTTTTCAAAATAAATGAATAAACCTTTTTAAATAAAGTGCAAATAAAAAAGATGAAAAAAATGGAGTCAATGCGAAAGTGATAAACATTCGAGAAGAAAGAGTTTTCAAAATAAATGAATAAACCTTTTTAAATAAAGTGCAAATAAAAAAGATGAAAAAAATGGAGTCAATGAAAAATACTAACATTCGAGAAGAAAGAGTATTCAAAATAAATGAATAAACCTTTTTAAATAAAGTGCAAATAAAAAAGATAAAAAAAATGGAGTCAATGAAAAATACTAACATTCGAGAAGAAAGAGTTTTCAAAATAAATGAATAAACCTTTTTAAATAAAGTGCAAATAAAAAAGATGAAAAAAATGGAGTGAATGAAAAATACTAACATTCGAGAATAAAGAGTTTTCAAAATAAATGAATAAACCTTTTTAAATAAAGTGCAAATAAAAAAGATCAAAAAAATGTAGTGAATTATTTATATAAACATTTGAGAAGAAAGAGTTTTCAAAATAAACGAATAAACCTTTTTAAATAAAGTGCAAATAAAAAAGATGAAAAAATGGAGTCAATGAAAAATACTAACATTCGAGAAGAAAGAGTTTTCAAAATAAATGAATAAACCTTTTTAAATAAAGTGCAAATAAAAAAGATGAAAAAAATGTAGTGAATTCTTTATATAAACATTTGAGAAGAAAGAGTTTTCAAAATAAATGAATAAACCTTTTTAAATAAAGTGCAAATAAAAAAGATGAAATAAATGGAGTTAATGCGAAAGTGATAAACATTCGAGAAGAAAGAGTTTTCAAAATAAATGAATAAACCTTTTTAAATAAAGTGCAAATAAAAAAGATCAAAAAAATGGAGTGAATGAGAAATATAAACATTCGAGAAGAAAGAGTTTTCAAAATAAATGAATAAACCTTTTTAAATAAAGTGCAAATAAAAAAGATCAAAAAAATATAGTGAATTCTTTATATAAACATTTGAGAAGAAAGAGTTTTCAAAATAAATGAATAAACCTTTTTAAATAAAGTGCAAATAAAAAAGATGAAAAAATGGAGTCAATGCGAATTATAAACATTCGAGAAGAAAGAGTTTTCAAAATAAATGAATAAACCTTTTTAAATAAAGTGCAAATAAAAAAGATAAAAAAAATGGAGTCAATGAAAAATACTAACATTCGAGAAGAAAGAGTTTTCAAAATAAATGAATAAACCTTTTTAAATAAAGTGCAAATAAAAAAGATGAAAAAAATGGAGTCAATGCGAAAGTGATAAACATTCGAGAAGAAAGAGTTTTCAAAATAAATGAATAAACCTTTTTAAATAAAGTGCAAATAAAAAAGATAAAAAAAATGGAGTCAATGAAAAATACTAACATTCGAGAAGAAAGAGTTTTCAAAATAAATGAATAAACCTTTTTAAATAAAGTGCAAATAAAAAAGATGAAAAAAATGGAGTGAATGAAAAATACTAACATTCGAGAATAAAGAGTTTTCAAAATAAATGAATAAACCTTTTTAAATAAAGTGCAAATAAAAAAGATCAAAAAAATGGAGTCAATGAAAAATACTAACATTCGAGAAGAAAGAGTTTTCAAAATAAATGAATAAACCTTTTTAAATAAAGTGCAAATAAAAAAGATAAAAAAAATGGAGTCAATGCGAAAGTGATAAACATTCGAGAAGAAAGAGTTTTCAAAATAAATGAATAAACCTTTTTAAATAAAGTGCAAATAAAAAAGATAAAAAAAATGGAGTCAATGAAAAATACTAACATTCGAGAAGAAAGAGTTTTCAAAATAAATGAATAAACCTTTTTAAATAAAGTGCAAATAAAAAAGATCAAAAAAATGGAGTCAATGAAAAATACTAACATTCGAGAAGAACGAGTTTTCAAAATAAATGAATAAACCTTTTTAAATAAAGTGCAAATAAAAAAGATGAAAAAAATGTAGTGAATTCTTTATATAAACATTTGAGAAGAAAGAGTTTTCAAAATAAATGAATAAACCTTTTTAAATAAAGTGCAAATAAAAAAGATGAAAAAAATGCAGTGAATTCTTTATATAAACATTTGAGAAAAAAGAGTTTTCAAAATAAATGAATAAACCTTTTTAAATAAAGTGCAAATAAAAAAGATGAAATAAATGGAGTCAATGCGAAAGTGATAAACATTCGAGAAGAAAGAGTTTTCAAAATAAATGAATAAACCTTTTTAAATAAAGTGCAAATAAAAAAGATCAAAAAAATGGAGTGAATGAGAAATATAAACATTCGAGAAGAAAGAGTTTTCAAAATAAACGAATAAACCTTTTTAAATAAAGTGCAAATAAAAAAGATCAAAAAAATGGAGTCAATGAAAAATACTAACATTCGAGAAGAACGAGTTTTCAAAATAAATGAATAAACCTTTTTAAATAAAGTGCAAATAAAAAAGATCAAAAAAATGGAGTCAATGAAAAATACTAACATTCGAGAAGAAAGAGTTTTCAAAATAAATGAATAAACCTTTTTAAATAAAGTGCAAATAAAAAAGATCAAAAAAATGGAGTCAATGAAAAATACTAACATTCGAGAAGAAAGAGTTTTCAAAATAAATGAATAAACCTTTTTAAATAAAGTGCAAATAAAAAAGATGAAAAAAATGTAGTGAATTCTTTATATAAACATTTGAGAAGAAAGAGTTTTCAAAATAAATGAATAAACCTTTTTAAATAAAGTGCAAATAAAAAAGATGAAAAAAATGTAGTGAATTCTTTATATAAACATTTGAGAAGAAAGAGTTTTCAAAATAAATGAATAAACCTTTTTAAATAAAGTGCAAATAAAAAAGATGAAATAAATGGAGTCAATGCGAAAGTGATAAACATTCGAGAAGAAAGAGTTTTCAAAATAAATGAATAAACCTTTTTAAATAAAGTGCAAATAAAAAAGATGAAAAAAATGGAGTGAATGAAAAATACTAACATTCGAGAAGAAAGAGTTTTCAAAATAAATGAATAAACCTTTTAAAATAAAGTGCAAATAAAAAGATGAAAAAAATGTAGTGAATTCTTTATATAAACATTTGAGAAGAAAGAGTTTTCAAAATAAATGAATAAACCTTTTTAAATAAAGTGCAAATAAAAAAGATCAAAAAAATGGAGTCAATGAAAAATACTAACATTCGAGAAGAAAGAGTTTTCAAAATAAATGAATAAACCTTTTTAAATAAAGTGCAAATAAAAAAGATCAAAAAAATGGAGTCAATGAAAAATACTAACATTCGAGAAGAAAGAGTTTTCAAAATAAATGAATAAACCTTTTTAAATAAAGTGCAAATAAAAAAGATAAAAAAAATGGAGTCAATGAAAAATACTAACATTCGAGAAGAACGAGTTTTCAAAATAAATGAATAAACCTTTTTAAATAAAGTGCAAATAAAAAAGATCAAAAAAATGGAGTCAATGAAAAATACTAACATTCGAGAAGAAAGAGTTTTCAAAATAAATGAATAAACCTTTTTAAATAAAGTGCAAATAAAAAAGATCAAAAAAATGGAGTCAATGAAAAATACTAACATTCGAGAAGAAAGAGTTTTCAAAATAAATGAATAAACCTTTTTAAATAAAGTGCAAATAAAAAAGATGAAAAAAATGTAGTGAATTCTTTATATAAACATTTGAGAAGAAAGAGTTTTCAAAATAAATGAATAAACCTTTTTAAATAAAGTGCAAATAAAAAAGATGAAAAAAATGTAGTGAATTCTTTATATAAACATTTGAGAAGAAAGAGTTTTCAAAATAAATGAATAAACCTTTTTAAATAAAGTGCAAATAAAAAAGATGAAAAAAATGTAGTGAATTCTTTATATAAACATTTGAGAAGAAAGAGTTTTCAAAATAAATGAATAAACCTTTTTAAATAAAGTGCAAATAAAAAAGATGAAAAAAATGGAGTTAATGCGAAAGTGATAAACATTCGAGAAGAAAGAGTTTTCAAAATAAATGAATAAACCTTTTTAAATAAAGTGCAAATAAAAAAGATCAAAAAAATGGAGTGAATGAGAAATATAAACATTCGAGAAGAAAGAGTTTTCAAAATAAATGAATAAACCTTTTTAAATAAAGTGCAAATAAAAAAGATAAAAAAAATGGAGTGAATTCTTTATATAAACATTTGAAAAGAAAGAGTTTTCAAAATAAATGAATAAACCTTTTTAAATAAAGTGCAAATAAAAAAGATGAAAAAAATGGAGTCAATGAAAAATACTAACATTCGAGAAGAAAGAGTATTCAAAATAAATGAATAAACCTTTTTAAATAAAGTGCAAATAAAAAGATGAAAAAAATGGAGTCAATGAAAAATACTAACATTCGAGAAGAAAGAGTTTTCAAAATAAATGAATAAACCTTTTTAAATAAAGTGCAAATAAAAAAGATGAAAAAAATGGAGTCAATGAAAAATACTAACATTCGAGAAGAAAGAGTTTTCAAAATAAATGAATAAACCTTTTTAAATAAAGTGCAAATAAAAAAGATCAAAAAAATGGAGTCAATGAAAAATACTAACATTCGAGAAGAAAGAGTTTTCAAAATAAATGAATAAACCTTTTTAAATAAAGTGCAAATAAAAAAGATGAAAAAAATGGAGTGAATGAAAAATACTAACATTCGAGAAGAAAGAGTTTTCAAAATAAATGAATAAACCTTTTTAAATAAAGTGCAAATAAAAAAGATCAAAAAAATGGAGTCAATGCTAAATATAAACATTCGAGAAGAAAGAGTTTTCAAAATAAATGAATAAACCTTTTTAAATAAAGTGCAAATAAAAAAGATGAAAAAAATGGAGTCAATGAAAAATACTAACATTCGAGAAGAAAGAGTTTTCAAAATAAATGAATAAACCTTTTTAAATAAAGTGCAAATAAAAAAGATGAAAAAAATGGAGTCAATGAAAAATACTAACATTCGAGAAGAAAGAGTTTTCAAAATAAATGAATAAACCTTTTTAAATAAAGTGCAAATAAAAAAGATCAAAAAAATGTAGTGAATTCTTTATATAAACATTTGAAAAGAAAGAGTTTTCAAAATAAATGAATAAACCTTTTTAAATAAAGTGCAAATAAAAAAGATGAAAAAAATGGAGTCAATGAAAAATACTAACATTCGAGAAGAAAGAGTTTTCAAAATAAATGAATAAACCTTTTTAAATAAAGTGCAAATAAAAAAGATGAAAAAAATGTAGTGAATTCTTTATATAAACATTTGAGAAGAAAGAGTTTTCAAAATAAATGAATAAACCTTTTTAAATAAAGTGCAAATAAAAAAGATGAAATAAATGGAGTTAATGCGAAAGTGATAAACATTCGAGAAGAAAGAGTTTTCAAAATAAATGAATAAACCTTTTTAAATAAAGTGCAAATAAAAAAGATCAAAAAAATGTAGTGAATTCTTTATATAAACATTTGAAAAGAAAGAGTTTTCAAAATAAATGAATAAACCTTTTTAAATAAAGTGCAAATAAAAAAGATGAAAAAAATGGAGTCAATGAAAAATACTAACATTCGAGAAGAAAGAGTTTTCAAAATAAATGAATAAACCTTTTTAAATAAAGTGCAAATAAAAAAGATGAAAAAAATGGAGTGAATGAAAAATACTAACATTCGAGAAGAAAGAGTTTTCAAAATAAATGAATAAACCTTTTAAAATAAAGTGCAAATAAAAAGATGAAAAAAATGGAGTCAATGAAAAATACTAACATTCGAGAAGAAAGAGTTTTCAAAATAAATGAATAAACCTTTTTAAATAAAGTGCAAATAAAAAAGATGAAATAAATGGAGTGAATGAAAAATACTAACATTCGAGAAGAAAGAGTTTTCAAAATAAATGAATAAACCTTTTTAAATAAAGTGCAAATAAAAAAGATCAAAAAAATGGAGTCAATGAAAAATACTAACATTCGAGAAGAAAGAGTTTTCAAAATAAATGAATAAACCTTTTTAAATAAAGTGCAAATAAAAAAGATGAAAAAAATGGAGTGAATGCTTAATATAAACATTCGAGAAGAAAGAGTTTTCAAAATAAACGAATAAACCTTTTTAAATAAAGTGCAAATAAAAAAGATCAAAAAAATGGAGTCAATGAAAAATACTAACATTCGAGAAGAACGAGTTTTCAAAATAAATGAATAAACCTTTTTAAATAAAGTGCAAATAAAAAAGATCAAAAAAATATAGTGAATTCTTTATATAAACATTCGAGAAGAAAGAGTTTTCAAAATAAATGAATAAACCTTTTTAAATAAAGTGCAAATAAAAAAGATGAAAAAAATGGAGTCAATGAAAAATACTAACATTCGAGAAGAAAGAGTTTTCAAAATAAATGAATAAACCTTTTTAAATAAAGTGCAAATAAAAAAGATCAAAAAAATGTAGTGAATTCTTTTTATAAACATTTGAAAAGAAAGAGTTTTCAAAATAAATGAATAAACCTTTTTAAATAAAGTGCAAATAAAAAAGATGAAAAAAATGGAGTGAATGAAAAATACTAACATTCGAGAAGAAAGAGTTTTCAAAATAAATGAATAAACCTTTTAAAATAAAGTGCAAATAAAAAGATGAAAAAAATGTAGTGAATTCTTTATATAAACATTTGAGAAGAAAGAGTTTTCAAAATAAATGAATAAACCTTTTTAAATAAAGTGCAAATAAAAAAGATCAAAAAAATGGAGTCAATGAAAAATACTAACATTCGAGAAGAAAGAGTTTTCAAAATAAATGAATAAACCTTTTTAAATAAAGTGCAAATAAAAAAGATGAAAAAAATGGAGTGAATGAAAAATACTAACATTCGAGAAGAAAGAGTTTTCAAAATAAATGAATAAACCTTTTAAAATAAAGTGCAAATAAAAAGATGAAAAAAATGTAGTGAATTCTTTATATAAACATTTGAGAAGAAAGAGTTTTCAAAATAAATGAATAAACCTTTTTAAATAAAGTGCAAATAAAAAAGATCAAAAAAATGGAGTCAATGAAAAATACTAACATTCGAGAAGAAAGAGTTTTCAAAATAAATGAATAAACCTTTTTAAATAAAGTGCAAATAAAAAAGATCAAAAAAATGGAGTGAATGAAAAATACTAACATTCGAGAAGAAAGAGTTTTCAAAATAAATGAATAAACCTTTTTAAATAAAGTGCAAATAAAAAAGATAAAAAAAATGGAGTCAATGAAAAATAAAAACATTCGAGAAGAAAGAGTTTTCAAAATAAATGAATAAACCTTTTTAAATAAAGTGCAAATAAAAAAGATGAAAAAAATGGAGTCAATGCTAAATATAAACATTCGAGAAGAAAGAGTTTTCAAAATAAATGAATAAACCTTTTTAAATAAAGTGCAAATAAAAAAGATGAAAAAAATGGAGTCAATGAAAAATACTAACATTCGAGAAGAAAGAGTTTTCAAAATAAATGAATAAACCTTTTTAAATAAAGTGCAAATAAAAAAGATGAAAAAAATGGAGTGAATGCTTAATATAAACATTCGAGAAGAAAGAGTTTTCAAAATAAATGAATAAACCTTTTTAAATAAAGTGCAAATAAAAAAGATCAAAAAAATGTAGTGAATTCTTTATATAAACATTCGAGAAGAAAGAGTTTTCAAAATAAATGAATAAACCTTTTTAAATAAAGTGCAAATAAAAAAGATCAAAAAAATATAGTGAATTCTTTATATAAACATTCGAGAAGAAAGAGTTTTCAAAATAAATGAATAAACCTTTTTAAATAAAGTGCAAATAAAAAAGATGAAAAAAATGGAGTCAATGAAAAATACTAACATTCGAGAAGAAAGAGTTTTCAAAATAAATGAATAAACCTTTTTAAATAAAGTGCAAATAAAAAAGATCAAAAAAATGTAGTGAATTCTTTATATAAACATTTGAGAAGAAAGAGTTTTCAAAATAAATGAATAAACCTTTTTAAATAAAGTGCAAATAAAAAAGATAAAAAAAATGGAGTCAATGCGAAAGTGATAAACATTCGAGAAGAAAGAGTTTTCAAAATAAATGAATAAACCTTTTTAAATAAAGTGCAAATAAAAAAGATAAAAAAAATGGAGTCAATGCGAAAGTGATAAACATTCGAGAAGAAAGAGTTTTCAAAATAAATGAATAAACCTTTTTAAATAAAGTGCAAATAAAAAAGATGAAAAAATGGAGTCAATGAAAAATACTAACATTCGAGAAGAAAGAGTTTTCAAAATAAATGAATAAACCTTTTTAAATAAAGTGCAAATAAAAAAGATGAAAAAAATGTAGTGAATTCTTTATATAAACATTTGAGAAGAAAGAGTTTTCAAAATAAATGAATAAACCTTTTTAAATAAAGTGCAAATAAAAAAGATGAAAAAAATGGAGTCAATGAAAAATACTAACATTCGAGAAGAAAGAGTTTTCAAAATAAATGAATAAACCTTTTTAAATAAAGTGCAAATAAAAAAGATCAAAAAAATGTAGTGAATTCTTTTTATAAACATTTGAAAAGAACGAGTTTTCAAAATAAATGAATAAACCTTTTTAAATAAAGTGCAAATAAAAAAGATGAAAAAAATGTAGTCAATGAAAAATACTAACATTCGAGAAGAAAGAGTTTTCAAAATAAATGAATAAACCTTTTTAAATAAAGTGCAAATAAAAAAGATGAAAAAAATGTAGTGAATTCTTTATATAAACATTTGAGAAGAAAGAGTTTTCAAAATAAATGAATAAACCTTTTTAAATAAAGTGCAGATAAAAAAGATGAAATAAATAAAGTCAATGCGAAAGTGATAAACATTCGAGAAGAAAGAGTTTTCAAAATAAATGAATAAACCTTTTTAAATAAAGTGCAAATAAAAAAGATCAAAAAAATGGAGTGAATGAGAAATATAAACATTCGAGAAGAAAGAGTTTTCAAAATAAATGAATAAACCTTTTTAAATAAAGTGCAAATAAAAAAGATCAAAAAAATGTAGTGAATTCTTTATATAAACATTTGAAAAGAAAGAGTTTTCAAAATAAATGAATAAACCTTTTTAAATAAAGTGCAAATAAAAAAGATGAAACAATGGAGTGAATGCTAAATATAAACATTCGAGAAGAAAGAGTTTTCAAAATAAATGAATAAACCTTTTTAAATAAAGTGCAAATAAAAAAGATGAAATAAATGGAGTGAATGCTAAATATAAACATTCGAGAAGAAAGAGTTTTCAAAATAAATGAATAAACCTTTTTAAATAAAGTGCAAATAAAAAAGATCAAAAAAATGGAGTCAATGAAAAATACTAACATTCGAGAAGAAAGAGTTTTCAAAATAAATGAATAAACCTTTTTAAATAAAGTGCAAATAAAAAAGATCAAAAAAATGGAGTGAATTCTTTATATAAACATTTGAGAAGAAAGAGTTTTCAAAATAAATGAATAAACCTTTTTAAATAAAGTGCAAATAAAAAAGATGAAAAAAATGTAGTGAATTCTTTATATAAACATTTGAGAAGAAAGAGTTTTCAAAATAAATGAATAAACCTTTTTAAATAAAGTGCAAATAAAAAAGATGAAATAAATGGAGTCAATGCGAAAGTGATAAACATTCGAGAAGAAAGAGTTTTCAAAATAAATGAATAAACCTTTTTAAATAAAGTGCAAATAAAAAGATCAAAAAAATGGAGTGAATGCTAAATATAAACATTCGAGAAGAAAGAGTTTTCAAAATAAATGAATAAACCTTTTTAAATAAAGTGCAAATAAAAAAGATGAAAAAAATGTAGTGAATTCTTTATATAAACATTTGAGAAGAAAGAGTTTTCAAAATAAATGAATAAACCTTTTTAAATAAAGTGCAAATAAAAAAGATGAAAAAAATGTAGTGAATTCTTTTTATAAACATTTGAAAAGAAAGAGTTTTCAAAATAAATGAATAAACCTTTTTAAATAAAGTGCAAATAAAAAAGATGAAAAAAATGGAGTCAATGAAAAATACTAACATTCGAGAAGAAAGAGTTTTCAAAATAAATGAATAAACCTTTTTAAATAAAGTGCAAATAAAAAAGATCAAAAAAATGTAGTGAATTCTTTATATAAACATTTGAGAAGAAAGAGTTTTCAAAATAAATGAATAAACCTTTTTAAATAAAGTGCAAATAAAAAAGATCAAAAAAATGGAGTCAATGAAAAATACTAACATTCGAGAAGAAAGAGTTTTCAAAATAAATGAATAAACCTTTTTAAATAAAGTGCAAATAAAAAAGATCAAAAAAATGGAGTCAATGAAAAATACTAACATTCGAGAAGAAAGAGTTTTCAAAATAAATGAATAAACCTTTTTAAATAAAGTGCAAATAAAAAAGATGAAAAAAATGGAGTGAATGCTTAATATAAACATTCGAGAAGAAAGAGTTTTCAAAATAAATGAATAAACCTTTTTAAATAAAGTGCAAATAAAAAAGATCAAAAAAATGGAGTGAATGAGAAATATAAACATTCGAGAAGAAAGAGTTTTCAAAATAAATGAATAAACCTTTTTAAATAAAGTGCAAATAAAAAAGATCAAAAAAATGTAGTGAATTCTTTATATAAACATTCGAGAAGAAAGAGTTTTCAAAATAAATGAATAAACCTTTTTAAATAAAGTGCAAATAAAAAAGATGAAAAAAATGGAGTCAATGAAAAATACTAACATTCGAGAAGAAAGAGTTTTCAAAATAAATGAATAAACCTTTTTAAATAAAGTGCAAATAAAAAAGATCAAAAAAATGTAGTGAATTCTTTATATAAACATTTGAAAAGAAAGAGTTTTCAAAATAAATGAATAAACCTTTTTAAATAAAGTGCAAATAAAAAAGATGAAAAAAATGGAGTCAATGAAAAATACTAACATTCGAGAAGAAAGAGTTTTCAAAATAAATGAATAAACCTTTTTAAATAAAGTGCAAATAAAAAAGATGAAAAAAATGTAGTGAATTCTTTATATAAACATTTGAGAAGAAAGAGTTTTCAAAATAAATGAATAAACCTTTTTAAATAAAGTGCAAATAAAAAAGATGAAAAAAATGGAGTCAATGAAAAATACTAACATTCGAGAAGAAAGAGTTTTCAAAATAAATGAATAAACCTTTTTAAATAAAGTGCAAATAAAAAAGATCAAAAAAATGTAGTGAATTCTTTATATAAACATTTGAGAAGAAAGAGTTTTCAAAATAAATGAATAAACCTTTTTAAATAAAGTGCAAATAAAAAAGACAAAAAAAATGGAGTCAATGCGAAAGTGATAAACATTCGAGAAGAAAGAGTTTTCAAAATAAATGAATAAACCTTTTTAAATAAAGTGCAAATAAAAAAGATAAAAAAAATGGAGTCAATGCGAAAGTGATAAACATTCGAGAAGAAAGAGTTTTCAAAATAAATGAATAAACCTTTTTAAATAAAGTGCAAATAAAAAAGATGAAAAAAATGGAGTCAATGAAAAATACTAACATTCGAGAAGAAAGAGTTTTCAAAATAAATGAATAAACCTTTTTAAATAAAGTGCAAATAAAAAAGATCAAAAAAATGTAGTGAATTCTTTTTATAAACATTTGAAAAGAACGAGTTTTCAAAATAAATGAATAAACCTTTTTAAATAAAGTGCAAATAAAAAAGATGAAAAAAATGTAGTCAATGAAAAATACTAACATTCGAGAAGAAAGAGTTTTCAAAATAAATGAATAAACCTTTTTAAATAAAGTGCAAATAAAAAAGATGAAAAAAATGTAGTGAATTCTTTATATAAACATTTGAGAAGAAAGAGTTTTCAAAATAAATGAATAAACCTTTTTAAATAAAGTGCAAATAAAAAAGATGAAATAAATGGAGTCAATGCGAAAGTGATAAACATTCGAGAAGAAAGAGTTTTCAAAATAAATGAATAAACCTTTTTAAATAAAGTGCAAATAAAAAAGATCAAAAAAATGGAGTGAATGAGAAATATAAACATTCGAGAAGAAAGAGTTTTCAAAATAAATGAATAAACCTTTTTAAATAAAGTGCAAATAAAAAAGATCAAAAAAATGTAGTGAATTCTTTATATAAACATTTGAAAAGAAAGAGTTTTCAAAATAAATGAATAAACCTTTTTAAATAAAGTGCAAATAAAAAAGATGAAACAATGGAGTGAATGCTAAATATAAACATTCGAGAAGAAAGAGTTTTCAAAATAAAAAACCTTTTTAAATAAAGTGCAAATAAAAAAGATCAAAAAAATGGAGTGAATGAGAAATATAAACATTCGAGAAGAAAGAGTTTTCAAAATAAATGAATAAACCTTTTTAAATAAAGTGCAAATAAAAAAGATCAAAAAAATGGAGTCAATGAAAAATACTAACATTCGAGAAGAAAGAGTTTTCAAAATAAATGAATAAACCTTTTTAAATAAAGTGCAAATAAAAAAGATCAAAAAAATGGAGTGAATTCTTTATATAAACATTTGAGAAGAAAGAGTTTTCAAAATAAATGAATAAACCTTTTTAAATAAAGTGCAAATAAAAAAGATGAAAAAAATGTAGTGAATTCTTTATATAAACATTTGAGAAGAAAGAGTTTTCAAAATAAATGAATAAACCTTTTTAAATAAAGTGCAAATAAAAAAGATGAAATAAATGGAGTCAATGCGAAAGTGATAAACATTCGAGAAGAAAGAGTTTTCAAAATAAATGAATAAACCTTTTTAAATAAAGTGCAAATAAAAAGATCAAAAAAATGGAGTGAATGAGAAATATAAACATTCGAGAAGAAAGAGTTTTCAAAATAAATGAATAAACCTTTTTAAATAAAGTGCAAATAAAAAAGATCAAAAAAATGTAGTGAATTCTTTATATAAACATTTGAAAAGAAAGAGTTTTCAAAATAAATGAATAAACCTTTTTAAATAAAGTGCAAATAAAAAAGATGAAACAATGGAGTGAATGCTAAATATAAACATTCGAGAAGAAAGAGTTTTCAAAATAAATGAATAAACCTTTTTAAATAAAGTGCAAATAAAAAAGATGAAAAAAATGGAGTCAATGAAAAATACTAACATTCGAGAAGAAAGAGTTTTCAAAATAAATGAATAAACCTTTTTAAATAAAGTGCAAATAAAAAAGATCAAAAAAATGTAGTGAATTCTTTATATAAACATTTGAGAAGAAAGAGTTTTCAAAATAAATGAATAAACCTTTTTAAATAAAGTGCAAATAAAAAAGATGAAAAAAATGTAGTGAATTCTTTATATAAACATTTGAGAAGAAAGAGTTTTCAAAATAAATGAATAAACCTTTTTAAATAAAGTGCAAATAAAAAAGATGAAAAAAATGGAGTCAATGAAAAATACTAACATTCGAGAAGAAAGAGTTTTCAAAATAAATGAATAAACCTTTTTAAATAAAGTGCAAATAAAAAAGATGAAAAAAATGGAGTGAATGAAAAATACTAACATTCGAGAAGAAAGAGTTTTCAAAATAAATGAATAAACCTTTTAAAATAAAGTGCAAATAAAAAGATGAAAAAAATGGAGTCAATGAAAAATACTAACATTCGAGAAGAAAGAGTTTTCAAAATAAATGAATAAACCTTTTTAAATAAAGTGCAAATAAAAAAGATGAAATAAATGGAGTGAATGAAAAATACTAACATTCGAGAAGAAAGAGTTTTCAAAATAAATGAATAAACCTTTTTAAATAAAGTGCAAATAAAAAAGATCAAAAAAATGGAGTGAATGAAAAATACTAACATTCGAGAAGAAAGAGTTTTCAAAATAAATGAATAAACCTTTTTAAATAAAGTGCAAATAAAAAAGATCAAAAAAATGGAGTGAATGCTTAATATAAACATTCGAGAAGAAAGAGTTTTCAAAATAAACGAATAAACCTTTTTAAATAAAGTGCAAATAAAAAAGATCAAAAAAATGGAGTCAATGAAAAATACTAACATTCGAGAAGAACGAGTTTTCAAAATAAATGAATAAACCTTTTTAAATAAAGTGCAAATAAAAAAGATCAAAAAAATATAGTGAATTCTTTATATAAACATTCGAGAAGAAAGAGTTTTCAAAATAAATGAATAAACCTTTTTAAATAAAGTGCAAATAAAAAAGATGAAAAAAATGGAGTCAATGAAAAATACTAACATTCGAGAAGAAAGAGTTTTCAAAATAAATGAATAAACCTTTTTAAATAAAGTGCAAATAAAAAAGATCAAAAAAATGTAGTGAATTCTTTTTATAAACATTTGAAAAGAAAGAGTTTTCAAAATAAATGAATAAACCTTTTTAAATAAAGTGCAAATAAAAAAGATGAAAAAAATGGAGTGAATGAAAAATACTAACATTCGAGAAGAAAGAGTTTTCAAAATAAATGAATAAACCTTTTAAAATAAAGTGCAAATAAAAAGATGAAAAAAATGTAGTGAATTCTTTATATAAACATTTGAGAAGAAAGAGTTTTCAAAATAAATGAATAAACCTTTTTAAATAAAGTGCAAATAAAAAAGATCAAAAAAATGGAGTCAATGAAAAATACTAACATTCGAGAAGAAAGAGTTTTCAAAATAAATGAATAAACCTTTTTAAATAAAGTGCAAATAAAAAGATGAAAAAAATGGAGTCAATGAAAAATACTAACATTCGAGAAGAAAGAGTTTTCAAAATAAATGAATAAACCTTTTTAAATAAAGTGCAAATAAAAAAGATGAAAAAAATGGAGTGAATGAAAAATACTAACATTCGAGAAGAAAGAGTTTTCAAAATAAATGAATAAACCTTTTTAAATAAAGTGCAAATAAAAAAGATCAAAAAAATGGAGTCAATGAAAAATACTAACATTCGAGAAGAAAGAGTTTTCAAAATAAATGAATAAACCTTTTTAAATAAAGTGCAAATAAAAAAGATGAAAAAAATGGAGTGAATGAAAAATACTAACATTCGAGAAGAAAGAGTTTTCAAAATAAATGAATAAACCTTTTTAAATAAAGTGCAAATAAAAAAGATAAAAAAAATGGAGTCAATGAAAAATAAAAACATTCGAGAAGAAAGAGTTTTCAAAATAAATGAATAAACCTTTTTAAATAAAGTGCAAATAAAAAAGATGAAAAAAATGGAGTCAATGCTAAATATAAACATTCGAGAAGAAAGAGTTTTCAAAATAAATGAATAAACCTTTTTAAATAAAGTGCAAATAAAAAAGATCAAAAAAATGGAGTCAATGAAAAATACTAACATTCGAGAAGAAAGAGTTTTCAAAATAAATGAATAAACCTTTTTAAATAAAGTGCAAATAAAAAAGATGAAAAAAATGGAGTGAATGCTTAATATAAACATTCGAGAAGAAAGAGTTTTCAAAATAAATGAATAAACCTTTTTAAATAAAGTGCAAATAAAAAAGATCAAAAAAATGTAGTGAATTCTTTATATAAACATTCGAGAAGAAAGAGTTTTCAAAATAAATGAATAAACCTTTTTAAATAAAGTGCAAATAAAAAAGATCAAAAAAATATAGTGAATTCTTTATATAAACATTCGAGAAGAAAGAGTTTTCAAAATAAATGAATAAACCTTTTTAAATAAAGTGCAAATAAAAAAGATGAAAAAAATGGAGTCAATGAAAAATACTAACATTCGAGAAGAAAGAGTTTTCAAAATAAATGAATAAACCTTTTTAAATAAAGTGCAAATAAAAAAGATCAAAAAAATGTAGTGAATTCTTTATATAAACATTTGAGAAGAAAGAGTTTTCAAAATAAATGAATAAACCTTTTTAAATAAAGTGCAAATAAAAAAGATGAAAAAAATGGAGTCAATGAAAAATACTAACATTCGAGAAGAAAGAGTTTTCAAAATAAATGAATAAACCTTTTTAAATAAAGTGCAAATAAAAAAGATAAAAAAAATGGAGTCAATGCGAAAGTGATAAACATTCGAGAAGAAAGAGTTTTCAAAATAAATGAATAAACCTTTTTAAATAAAGTGCAAATAAAAAAGATGAAAAAATGGAGTCAATGAAAAATACTAACATTCGAGAAGAAAGAGTTTTCAAAATAAATGAATAAACCTTTTTAAATAAAGTGCAAATAAAAAAGATGAAAAAAATGTAGTGAATTCTTTATATAAACATTTGAGAAGAAAGAGTTTTCAAAATAAATGAATAAACCTTTTTAAATAAAGTGCAAATAAAAAAGATGAAAAAAATGGAGTCAATGAAAAATACTAACATTCGAGAAGAAAGAGTTTTCAAAATAAATGAATAAACCTTTTTAAATAAAGTGCAAATAAAAAAGATCAAAAAAATGTAGTGAATTCTTTTTATAAACATTTGAAAAGAACGAGTTTTCAAAATAAATGAATAAACCTTTTTAAATAAAGTGCAAATAAAAAAGATGAAAAAAATGTAGTCAATGAAAAATACTAACATTCGAGAAGAAAGAGTTTTCAAAATAAATGAATAAACCTTTTTAAATAAAGTGCAAATAAAAAAGATGAAAAAAATGTAGTGAATTCTTTATATAAACATTTGAGAAGAAAGAGTTTTCAAAATAAATGAATAAACCTTTTTAAATAAAGTGCAAATAAAAAAGATGAAATAAATGGAGTCAATGCGAAAGTGATAAACATTCGAGAAGAAAGAGTTTTCAAAATAAATGAATAAACCTTTTTAAATAAAGTGCAAATAAAAAAGATCAAAAAAATGGAGTGAATGAGAAATATAAACATTCGAGAAGAAAGAGTTTTCAAAATAAATGAATAAACCTTTTTAAATAAAGTGCAAATAAAAAAGATCAAAAAAATGTAGTGAATTCTTTATATAAACATTTGAGAAGAAAGAGTTTTCAAAATAAATGAATAAACCTTTTTAAATAAAGTGCAAATAAAAAAGATAAAAAAAATGGAGTCAATGCTAAATATAAACATTCGAGAAGAAAGAGTTTTCAAAATAAATGAATAAACCTTTTTAAATAAAGTGCAAATAAAAAAGATGAAATAAATGGAGTGAATGCTAAATATAAACATTCGAGAAGAAAGAGTTTTCAAAATAAATGAATAAACCTTTTTAAATAAAGTGCAAATAAAAAAGATCAAAAAAATGGAGTCAATGAAAAATACTAACATTCGAGAAGAAAGAGTTTTCAAAATAAATGAATAAACCTTTTTAAATAAAGTGCAAATAAAAAAGATCAAAAAAATGGAGTGAATTCTTTATATAAACATTTGAGAAGAAAGAGTTTTCAAAATAAATGAATAAACCTTTTTAAATAAAGTGCAAATAAAAAAGATGAAAAAAATGTAGTGAATTCTTTATATAAACATTTGAGAAGAAAGAGTTTTCAAAATAAATGAATAAACCTTTTTAAATAAAGTGCAAATAAAAAAGATGAAATAAATGGAGTCAATGCGAAAGTGATAAACATTCGAGAAGAAAGAGTTTTCAAAATAAATGAATAAACCTTTTTAAATAAAGTGCAAATAAAAAGATCAAAAAAATGGAGTGAATGAGAAATATAAACATTCGAGAAGAAAGAGTTTTCAAAATAAATGAATAAACCTTTTTAAATAAAGTGCAAATAAAAAAGATCAAAAAAATGTAGTGAATTCTTTATATAAACATTTGAAAAGAAAGAGTTTTCAAAATAAATGAATAAACCTTTTTAAATAAAGTGCAAATAAAAAAGATGAAACAATGGAGTGAATGCTAAATATAAACATTCGAGAAGAAAGAGTTTTCAAAATAAAAAACCTTTTTAAATAAAGTGCAAATAAAAAAGATGAAATAAATGGAGTGAATGCTAAATATAAACATTCGAGAAGAAAGAGTTTTCAAAATAAATGAATAAACCTTTTTAAATAAAGTGCAAATAAAAAAGATGAAAAAAATGTAGTGAATTCTTTATATAAACATTTGAGAAGAAAGAGTTTTCAAAATAAATGAATAAACCTTTTTAAATAAAGTGCAAATAAAAAAGATGAAAAAAATGTAGTGAATTCTTTTTATAAACATTTGAAAAGAAAGAGTTTTCAAAATAAATGAATAAACCTTTTTAAATAAAGTGCAAATAAAAAAGATGAAAAAAATGGAGTCAATGAAAAATACTAACATTCGAGAAGAAAGAGTTTTCAAAATAAATGAATAAACCTTTTTAAATAAAGTGCAAATAAAAAAGATCAAAAAAATGTAGTGAATTCTTTATATAAACATTTGAGAAGAAAGAGTTTTCAAAATAAATGAATAAACCTTTTTAAATAAAGTGCAAATAAAAAAGATCAAAAAAATGGAGTCAATGAAAAATACTAACATTCGAGAAGAAAGAGTTTTCAAAATAAATGAATAAACCTTTTTAAATAAAGTGCAAATAAAAAAGATCAAAAAAATGGAGTCAATGAAAAATACTAACATTCGAGAAGAAAGAGTTTTCAAAATAAATGAATAAACCTTTTTAAATAAAGTGCAAATAAAAAAGATGAAAAAAATGGAGTGAATGCTTAATATAAACATTCGAGAAGAAAGAGTTTTCAAAATAAATGAATAAACCTTTTTAAATAAAGTGCAAATAAAAAAGATCAAAAAAATGGAGTGAATGAGAAATATAAACATTCGAGAAGAAAGAGTTTTCAAAATAAATGAATAAACCTTTTTAAATAAAGTGCAAATAAAAAAGATCAAAAAAATGTAGTGAATTCTTTATATAAACATTCGAGAAGAAAGAGTTTTCAAAATAAATGAATAAACCTTTTTAAATAAAGTGCAAATAAAAAAGATGAAAAAAATGGAGTCAATGAAAAATACTAACATTCGAGAAGAAAGAGTTTTCAAAATAAATGAATAAACCTTTTTAAATAAAGTGCAAATAAAAAAGATCAAAAAAATGTAGTGAATTCTTTATATAAACATTTGAAAAGAAAGAGTTTTCAAAATAAATGAATAAACCTTTTTAAATAAAGTGCAAATAAAAAAGATGAAAAAAATGGAGTCAATGAAAAATACTAACATTCGAGAAGAAAGAGTTTTCAAAATAAATGAATAAACCTTTTTAAATAAAGTGCAAATAAAAAAGATGAAAAAAATGTAGTGAATTCTTTATATAAACATTTGAGAAGAAAGAGTTTTCAAAATAAATGAATAAACCTTTTTAAATAAAGTGCAAATAAAAAAGATGAAAAAAATGGAGTCAATGAAAAATACTAACATTCGAGAAGAAAGAGTTTTCAAAATAAATGAATAAACCTTTTTAAATAAAGTGCAAATAAAAAAGATCAAAAAAATGTAGTGAATTCTTTATATAAACATTTGAGAAGAAAGAGTTTTCAAAATAAATGAATAAACCTTTTTAAATAAAGTGCAAATAAAAAAGACAAAAAAAATGGAGTCAATGAAAAATACTAACATTCGAGAAGAAAGAGTTTTCAAAATAAATGAATAAACCTTTTTAAATAAAGTGCAAATAAAAAAGATAAAAAAAATGGAGTCAATGCGAAAGTGATAAACATTCGAGAAGAAAGAGTTTTCAAAATAAATGAATAAACCTTTTTAAATAAAGTGCAAATAAAAAAGATGAAAAAAATGGAGTCAATGAAAAATACTAACATTCGAGAAGAAAGAGTTTTCAAAATAAATGAATAAACCTTTTTAAATAAAGTGCAAATAAAAAAGATCAAAAAAATGTAGTGAATTCTTTTTATAAACATTTGAAAAGAACGAGTTTTCAAAATAAATGAATAAACCTTTTTAAATAAAGTGCAAATAAAAAAGATGAAAAAAATGTAGTCAATGAAAAATACTAACATTCGAGAAGAAAGAGTTTTCAAAATAAATGAATAAACCTTTTTAAATAAAGTGCAAATAAAAAAGATGAAAAAAATGTAGTGAATTCTTTATATAAACATTTGAGAAGAAAGAGTTTTCAAAATAAATGAATAAACCTTTTTAAATAAAGTGCAAATAAAAAAGATGAAATAAATGGAGTCAATGCGAAAGTGATAAACATTCGAGAAGAAAGAGTTTTCAAAATAAATGAATAAACCTTTTTAAATAAAGTGCAAATAAAAAAGATCAAAAAAATGGAGTGAATGAGAAATATAAACATTCGAGAAGAAAGAGTTTTCAAAATAAATGAATAAACCTTTTTAAATAAAGTGCAAATAAAAAAGATCAAAAAAATGTAGTGAATTCTTTATATAAACATTTGAAAAGAAAGAGTTTTCAAAATAAATGAATAAACCTTTTTAAATAAAGTGCAAATAAAAAAGATGAAACAATGGAGTGAATGCTAAATATAAACATTCGAGAAGAAAGAGTTTTCAAAATAAAAAACCTTTTTAAATAAAGTGCAAATAAAAAAGATCAAAAAAATGGAGTGAATGAGAAATATAAACATTCGAGAAGAAAGAGTTTTCAAAATAAATGAATAAACCTTTTTAAATAAAGTGCAAATAAAAAAGATCAAAAAAATGGAGTGAATTCTTTATATAAACATTTGAGAAGAAAGAGTTTTCAAAATAAATGAATAAACCTTTTTAAATAAAGTGCAAATAAAAAAGATGAAAAAAATGTAGTGAATTCTTTATATAAACATTTGAGAAGAAAGAGTTTTCAAAATAAATGAATAAACCTTTTTAAATAAAGTGCAAATAAAAAAGATGAAATAAATGGAGTCAATGCGAAAGTGATAAACATTCGAGAAGAAAGAGTTTTCAAAATAAATGAATAAACCTTTTTAAATAAAGTGCAAATAAAAAGATCAAAAAAATGGAGTGAATGAGAAATATAAACATTCGAGAAGAAAGAGTTTTCAAAATAAATGAATAAACCTTTTTAAATAAAGTGCAAATAAAAAAGATCAAAAAAATGTAGTGAATTCTTTATATAAACATTTGAAAAGAAAGAGTTTTCAAAATAAATGAATAAACCTTTTTAAATAAAGTGCAAATAAAAAAGATGAAACAATGGAGTGAATGCTAAATATAAACATTCGAGAAGAAAGAGTATTCAAAATAAATGAATAAACCTTTTTAAATAAAGTGCAAATAAAAAAGATAAAAAAAATGGAGTCAATGCGAAAGTGATAAACATTCGAGAAGAAAGAGTTTTCAAAATAAATGAATAAACCTTTTTAAATAAAGTGCAAATAAAAAAAATCAAAAAAATGTAGTGAATTCTTTATATAAACATTTGAGAAGAAAGAGTTTTCAAAATAAATGAATAAACCTTTTTAAATAAAGTGCAAATAAAAAAGATGAAAAAAATGTAGTGAATTCTTTATATAAACATTTGAGAAGAAAGAGTTTTCAAAATAAATGAATAAACCTTTTTAAATAAAGTGCAAATAAAAAAGATGAAAAAAATGTAGTGAATTCTTTATATAAACATTTGAGAAGAAAGAGTTTTCAAAATAAATGAATAAACCTTTTTAAATAAAGTGCAAATAAAAAAGATGAAATAAATGGAGTTAATGCGAAAGTGATAAACATTCGAGAAGAAAGAGTTTTCAAAATAAATGAATAAACCTTTTTAAATAAAGTGCAAATAAAAAAGATCAAAAAAATGGAGTGAATGAGAAATATAAACATTCGAGAAGAAAGAGTTTTCAAAATAAATGAATAAACCTTTTTAAATAAAGTGCAAATAAAAAAGATCAAAAAAATGTAGTGAATTCTTTATATAAACATTTGAAAAGAAAGAGTTTTCAAAATAAATGAATAAACCTTTTTAAATAAAGTGCAAATAAAAAAGATGAAAAAAATGGAGTCAATGAAAAATACTAACATTCGAGAAGAAAGAGTATTCAAAATAAATGAATAAACCTTTTTAAATAAAGTGCAAATAAAAAAGATAAAAAAAATGGAGTGAATTCTTTATATAAACATTTGAGAAGAAAGAGTTTTCAAAATAAATGAATAAACCTTTTTAAATAAAGTGCAAATAAAAAAGATGAAAAAAATGTAGTGAATTCTTTTTATAAACATTTGAAAAGAAAGAGTTTTCAAAATAAATGAATAAACCTTTTTAAATAAAGTGCAAATAAAAAAGATCAAAAAAATGGAGTGAATGAGAAAGTGATAAACATTCGAGAAGAAAGAGTTTTCAAAATAAATGAATAAACCTTTTTAAATAAAGTGCAAATAAAAAAGATCAAAAAAATGGAGTGAATGAGAAATATAAACATTCGAGTAGAAAGAGTTTTCAAAATAAAAAACCTTTTTAAATAAAGTGCAAATAAAAAAGATGAAATAAATGGAGTGAATGCTAAATATAAACATTCGAGAAGAAAGAGTTTTCAAAATAAATGAATAAACCTTTTTAAATAAAGTTCAAATAAAAAAGATCAAAAAAATGGAGTGAATGAAAAATACTAACATTCGAGAAGAAAGAGTTTTCAAAATAAATGAATAAACCTTTTTAAATAAAGTGCAAATAAAAAAGATCAAAAAAATGGAGTGAATTCTTTATATAAACATTTGAGAAGAAAGAGTTTTCAAAATAAATGAATAAACCTTTTTAAATAAAGTGCAAATAAAAAAGATGAAAAAAATGTAGTGAATTCTTTATATAAACATTTGAGAAGAAAGAGTTTTCAAAATAAATGAATAAACCTTTTTAAATAAAGTGCAAATAAAAAAGATCAAAAAAATGGAGTCAATGAAAAATACTAACATTCGAGAAGAAAGAGTTTTCAAAATAAATGAATAAACCTTTTTAAATAAAGTGCAAATAAAAAAGATCAAAAAAATGGAGTGAATGCGAAAGTGATAAACATTCGAGAAGAAAGAGTTTTCAAAATAAATGAATAAACCTTTTTAAATAAAGTGCAAATAAAAAAGATCAAAAAAATGTAGTGAATTCTTTATATAAACATTTGAAAAGAAAGAGTTTTCAAAATAAATGAATAAACCTTTTTAAATAAAGTGCAAATAAAAAAGATGAAACAATGGAGTGAATGCTAAATATAAACATTCGAGAAGAAAGAGTTTTCAAAATAAAAAACCTTTTTAAATAAAGTGCAAATAAAAAAGATGAAAAAAATGGAGTCAATGAAAAATACTAACATTCGAGAAGAAAGAGTTTTCAAAATAAATGAATAAACCTTTTTAAATAAAGTGCAAATAAAAAAGATGAAAAAAATGTAGTGAATTCTTTATATAAACATTTGAGAAGAAAGAGTTTTCAAAATAAATGAATAAACCTTTTTAAATAAAGTGCAAATAAAAAAGATGAAAAAAATGTAGTGAATTCTTTATATAAACATTTGAGAAGAAAGAGTTTTCAAAATAAATGAATAAACCTTTTTAAATAAAGTGCAAATAAAAAAGATGAAATAAATGGAGTTAATGCGAAAGTGATAAACATTCGAGAAGAAAGAGTTTTCAAAATAAATGAATAAACCTTTTTAAATAAAGTGCAAATAAAAAGATCAAAAAAATGGAGTGAATGAGAAATATAAACATTCGAGAAGAAAGAGTTTTCAAAATAAATGAATAAACCTTTTTAAATAAAGTGCAAATAAAAAAGATCAAAAAAATGTAGTGAATTCTTTATATAAACATTTGAAAAGAAAGAGTTTTCAAAATAAATGAATAAACCTTTTTAAATAAAGTGCAAATAAAAAAGATGAAAAAAATGGAGTCAATGAAAAATACTAACATTCGAGAAGAAAGAGTATTCAAAATAAATGAATAAACCTTTTTAAATAAAGTGCAAATAAAAAAGATAAAAAAAATGGAGTCAATGCGAAAGTGATAAACATTCGAGAAGAAAGAGTTTTCAAAATAAATGAATAAACCTTTTTAAATAAAGTGCAAATAAAAAAGATAAAAAAAATGGAGTCAATGAAAAATACTAACATTCGAGAAGAAAGAGTTTTCAAAATAAATGAATAAACCTTTTTAAATAAAGTGCAAATAAAAAAGATGAAAAAAATCGAGTCAATGCGAAAGTGATAAACATTCGAGAAGAAAGAGTTTTCAAAATAAATGAATAAACCTTTTTAAATAAAGTGCAAATAAAAAAGATCAAAAAAATGTAGTGAATTCTTTATATAAACATTTGAAAAGAAAGAGTTTTCAAAATAAATGAATATACCTTTTTAAATAAAGTGCAAATAAAAAAGATGAAAAAAATGGAGTCAATGAAAAATACTAACATTCGAGAAGAAAGAGTTTTCAAAATAAATGAATAAACCTTTTTAAATAAAGTGCAAATAAAAAAGATCAAAAAAATGGAGTGAATGAAAAATACTAACATTCGAGAAGAAAGAGTTTTCAAAATAAATGAATAAACCTTTTTAAATAAAGTGCAAATAAAAAAGATCAAAAAAATGGAGTCAATGAAAAATACTAACATTCGAGAAGAAAGAGTTTTCAAAATAAATGAATAAACCTTTTTAAATAAAGTGCAAATAAAAAAGATCAAAAAAATGGAGTGAATGCTTAATATAAACATTCGAGAAGAAAGAGTTTTCAAAATAAATGAATAAACCTTTTTAAATAAAGTGCAAATAAAAAAGATCAAAAAAATGTAGTGAATTCTTTATATAAACATTTGAGAAGAAAGAGTTTTCAAAATAAATGAATAAACCTTTTTAAATAAAGTGCAAATAAAAAAGATAAAAAAAATGGAGTCAATGAAAAATACTAACATTCGAGAAGAACGAGTTTTCAAAATAAATGAATAAACCTTTTTAAATAAAGTGCAAATAAAAAAGATCAAAAAAATATAGTGAATTCTTTATATAAACATTCGAGAAGAAAGAGTTTTCAAAATAAATGAATAAACCTTTTTAAATAAAGTGCAAATAAAAAAGATCAAAAAAATGGAGTCAATGCGAATTATAAACATTCGAGAAGAAAGAGTTTTCAAAATAAATGAATAAACCTTTTTAAATAAAGTGCAAATAAAAAAGATCAAAAAAATGTAGTGAATTCTTTTTATAAACATTTGAAAAGAAAGAGTTTTCAAAATAAATGAATAAACCTTTTTAAATAAAGTGCAAATAAAAAAAATCAAAAAAATGGAGTCAATGAAAAATACTAACATTCGAGAAGAAAGAGTATTCAAAATAAATGAATAAACCTTTTTAAATAAAGTGCAAATAAAAAAGATAAAAAAAATGGAGTCAATGCGAAAGTGATAAACATTCGAGAAGAAAGAGTTTTCAAAATAAATGAATAAACCTTTTTAAATAAAGTGCAAATAAAAAAGATCAAAAAAATGGAGTCAATGAAAAATACTAACATTCGAGAAGAAAGAGTTTTCAAAATAAATGAATAAACCTTTTTAAATAAAGTGCAAATAAAAAGATGAAAAAAATGGAGTCAATGAAAAATACTAACATTCGAGAAGAAAGAGTTTTCAAAATAAATGAATAAACCTTTTTAAATAAAGTGCAAATAAAAAAGATGAAAAAAATGGAGTGAATGAAAAATACTAACATTCGAGAAGAAAGAGTTTTCAAAATAAATGAATAAACCTTTTTAAATAAAGTGCAAATAAAAAAGATCAAAAAAATGGAGTCAATGAAAAATACTAACATTCGAGAAGAAAGAGTTTTCAAAATAAATGAATAAACCTTTTTAAATAAAGTGCAAATAAAAAAGATGAAAAAAATGGAGTGAATGCTTAATATAAACATTCGAGAAGAAAGAGTTTTCAAAATAAATGAATAAACCTTTTTAAATAAAGTGCAAATAAAAAAGATAAAAAAAATGGAGTCAATGCTTAATATAAACATTCGAGAAGAAAGAGTTTTCAAAATAAATGAATAAACCTTTTTAAATAAAGTGCAAATAAAAAAGATCAAAAAAATATAGTGAATTCTTTATATAAACATTCGAGAAGAAAGAGTTTTCAAAATAAATGAATAAACCTTTTTAAATAAAGTGCAAATAAAAAAGATCAAAAAAATGGAGTCAATGAAAAATACTAACATTCGAGAAGAAAGAGTTTTCAAAATAAATGAATAAACCTTTTTAAATAAAGTGCAAATAAAAAAGATCAAAAAAATGTAGTGAATTCTTTATATAAACATTTGAGAAGAAAGAGTTTTCAAAATAAATGAATAAACCTTTTTAAATAAAGTGCAAATAAAAAAGATGAAAAAAATGGAGTCAATGAAAAATACCAACATTCGAGAAGAAAGAGTTTTCAAAATAAATGAATAAACCTTTTTAAATAAAGTGCAAATAAAAAAGATGAAAAAAATGTAGTGAATTCTTTATATAAACATTTGAGAAGAAAGAGTTTTCAAAATAAATGAATAAACCTTTTTAAATAAAGTGCAAATAAAAAAGATAAAAAAAATGGAGTCAATGAAAAATACTAACATTCGAGAAGAAAGAGTTTTCAAAATAAATGAATAAACCTTTTTAAATAAAGTGCAAATAAAAAAGATCAAAAAAATGGAGTCAATGCGAATTATAAACATTCGAGAAGAAAGAGTTTTCAAAATAAATGAATAAACCTTTTTAAATAAAGTGCAAATAAAAAAGATGAAAAAAATGGAGTGAATGAAAAATACTAACATTTGAAAAGAAAGAGTTTTCAAAATAAATGAATAAACCTTTTTAAATAAAGTGCAAATAAAAAAGATGAAAAAATGGAGTCAATGCTAAATATAAACATTCGAGAAGAAAGAGTTTTCAAAATAAATGAATAAACCTTTTTAAATAAAGTGCAAATAAAAAAGATGAAATAAATGGAGTCAATGAAAAATACTAACATTCGAGAAGAAAGAGTTTTCAAAATAAATGAATAAACCTTTTTAAATAAAGTGCAAATAAAAAAGATGAAAAAATGGAGTCAATGCGAAAGTGATAAACATTCGAGAAGAAAGAGTTTTCAAAATAAATGAATAAACCTTTTTAAATAAAGTGCAAATAAAAAGATGAAAAAAATGGAGTCAATGAAAAATACTAACATTCGAGAAGAAAGAGTTTTCAAAATAAATGAATAAACCTTTTTAAATAAAGTGCAAATAAAAAAGATCAAAAAAATATAGTGAATTCTTTATATAAACATTCGAGAAGAAAGAGTTTTCAAAATAAATGAATAAACCTTTTTAAATAAAGTGCAAATAAAAAAGATCAAAAAAATGGAGTCAATGCTTAATATAAACATTCGAGAAGAAAGAGTTTTCAAAATAAATGAATAAACCTTTTTAAATAAAGTGCAAATAAAAAAGATGAAAAAAATGGAGTGAATGCTTAATATAAACATTCGAGTTAAAGAGTTTTCAAAATAAATGAATAAACCTTTTTAAATAAAGTGCAAATAAAAAAGATCAAAAAAATGGAGTCAATGCGAAAGTGATAAACATTCGAGAAGAAAGAGTTTTCAAAATAAATGAATAAACCTTTTTAAATAAAGTGCAAATAAAAAAGATAAAAAAAATGGAGTCAATGAAAAATACTAACATTCGAGAATAAAGAGTTTTCAAAATAAATGAATAAACCTTTTTAAATAAAGTGCAAATAAAAAAGATGAAAAAATGGAGTCAATGCGAATTATAAATATTCGAGAAGAAAGAGTTTTCAAAATAAATGAATAAACCTTTTTAAATAAAGTGCAAATAAAAAAGATAAAAAAAATGGAGTCAATGAAAAATACTAACATTCGAGAAGAAAGAGTTTTCAAAATAAATGAATAAACCTTTTTAAATAAAGTGCAAATAAAAAAGATGAAAAAAATGGAGTGAATGCGAAAGTGATAAACATTCGAGAAGAAAGAGTTTTCAAAATAAATGAATAAACCTTTTTAAATAAAGTGCAAATAAAAAAGATCAAAAAAATGGAGTCAATGCTTAATATAAACATTCGAGAAGAAAGAGTTTTCAAAATAAATGAATAAACCTTTTTAAATAAAGTGCAAATAAAAAGATGAAAAAAATGGAGTCAATGAAAAATACTAACATTCGAGAAGAAAGAGTTTTCAAAATAAATGAATAAACCTTTTTAAATAAAGTGCAAATAAAAAAGATGAAAAAAATGGAGTGAATGAAAAATACTAACATTCGAGAAGAAAGAGTTTTCAAAATAAATGAATAAACCTTTTTAAATAAAGTGCAAATAAAAAAGATCAAAAAAATGGAGTCAATGAAAAATACTAACATTCGAGAAGAAAGAGTTTTCAAAATAAATGAATAAACCTTTTTAAATAAAGTGCAAATAAAAAAGATGAAAAAAATGGAGTGAATGCTTAATATAAACATTCGAGAAGAAAGAGTTTTCAAAATAAATGAATAAACCTTTTTAAATAAAGTGCAAATAAAAAAGATAAAAAAAATGGAGTCAATGCTTAATATAAACATTCGAGAAGAAAGAGTTTTCAAAATAAATGAATAAACCTTTTTAAATAAAGTGCAAATAAAAAAGATCAAAAAAATATAGTGAATTCTTTATATAAACATTCGAGAAGAAAGAGTTTTCAAAATAAATGAATAAACCTTTTTAAATAAAGTGCAAATAAAAAAGATCAAAAAAATGGAGTCAATGAAAAATACTAACATTCGAGAAGAAAGAGTTTTCAAAATAAATGAATAAACCTTTTTAAATAAAGTGCAAATAAAAAAGATCAAAAAAATGTAGTGAATTCTTTATATAAACATTTGAGAAGAAAGAGTTTTAAAATAAATGAATAAACCTTTTTAAATAAAGTGCAAATAAAAAAGATGAAAAAATGGAGTCAATGCTTAATATAAACATTCGAGAAGAAAGAGTTTTCAAAATAAATGAATAAACCTTTTTAAATAAAGTGCAAATAAAAAGATGAAAAAAATGGAGTCAATGAAAAATACTAACATTCGAGAAGAAAGAGTTTTCAAAATAAATGAATAAACCTTTTTAAATAAAGTGCAAATAAAAAAGATGAAAAAATGGAGTCAATGCGAATTATAAACATTCGAGAAGAAAGAGTTTTCAAAATAAATGAATAAACCTTTTTAAATAAAGTGCAAATAAAAAAGATAAAAAAAATGGAGTCAATGAAAAATAAAAACATTCGAGAAGAAAGAGTTTTCAAAATAAATGAATAAACCTTTTTAAATAAAGTGCAAATAAAAAAGATAAAAAAAATGGAGTCAATGAAAAATACTAACATTCGAGAAGAAAGAGTTTTAAAATAAATGAATAAACCTTTTTAAATAAAGTGCAAATAAAAAAGATCAAAAAAATGTAGTGAATTCTTTATACTAACATTCGAGAAGAAAGAGTTTTCAAAATAAATGAATAAACCTTTTTAAATAAAGTGCAAATAAAAAAGATCAAAAAAATGTAGTGAATTCTTTATACTAACATTCGAGAAGAAAGAGTTTTCAAAATAAATGAATAAACCTTTTTAAATAAAGTGCAAATAAAAAAGATGAAAAAAATGGAGTCAATGCGAAAGTGATAAACATTCGAGAAGAAAGAGTATTCAAAATAAATGAATAAACCTTTTTAAATAAAGTGCAAATAAAAAAGATCAAAAAAATGTAGTGAATTCTTTATATAAACATTTGAGAAGAAAGAGTTTTCAAAATAAATGAATAAACCTTTTTAAATAAAGTGCAAATAAAAAAGATGAAAAAATGGAGTCAATGCTTAATATAAACATTCGAGAAGAAAGAGTTTTCAAAATAAATGAATAAACCTTTTTAAATAAAGTGCAAATAAAAAAGATGAAAAAAATATAGTGAATTCTTTATATAAACATTTGAGAAGAAAGAGTTTTCAAAATAAATGAATAAACCTTTTTAAATAAAGTGCAAATAAAAAAGATGAAAAAATGGAGTCAATGCTTAATATAAACATTCGAGAAGAAAGAGTTTTCAAAATAAATGAATAAACCTTTTTAAATAAAGTGCAAATAAAAAAGATCAAAAAAATATAGTGAATTCTTTATATAAACATTCGAGAAGAAAGAGTTTTCAAAATAAATGAATAAACCTTTTTAAATAAAGTGCAAATAAAAAAGATAAAAAAAATGGAGTCAATGAAAAATAAAAACATTCGAGAAGAAAGAGTTTTCAAAATAAATGAATAAACCTTTTTAAATAAAGTGCAAATAAAAAGATAAAAAAAATGGAGTCAATGAAAAATACTAACATTCGAGAAGAAAGAGTTTTCAAAATAAATGAATAAACCTTTTTAAATAAAGTGCAAATAAAAAAGATGAAAAAAATGTAGTGAATTCTTTATATAAACATTTGAGAAGAAAGAGTTTTCAAAATAAATGAATAAACCTTTTTAAATAAAGTGCAAATAAAAAGATGAAAAAAATGGAGTCAATGAAAAATACTAACATTCGAGAAGAAAGAGTTTTCAAAATAAATGAATAAACCTTTTTAAATAAAGTGCAAATAAAAAAGATCAAAAAAATGGAGTCAATGCTTAATATAAACATTCGAGAAGAAAGAGTTTTCAAAATAAATGAATAAACCTTTTTAAATAAAGTGCAAATAAAAAAGATGAAATAAATGGAGTGAATGCTAAATACTAACATTCGAGAAGAAAGAGTTTTCAAAATAAATGAATAAACCTTTTTAAATAAAGTGCAAATAAAAAAGATCAAAAAAATGTAGTGAATTCTTTATATAAACATTCGAGAAGAAAGAGTTTTCAAAATAAATGAATAAACCTTTTTAAATAAAGTGCAAATAAAAAAGATCAAAAAAATGTAGTGAATTCTTTATATAAACATTTGAGAAGAAAGAGTTTTCAAAATAAATGAATAAACCTTTTTAAATAAAGTGCAAATAAAAAAGATGAAATAAATGGAGTGAATGAGAAATATAAACATTCGAGAAGAAAGAGTTTTCAAAATAAATGAATAAACCTTTTTAAATAAAGTGCAAATAAAAAAGATAAAAAAAATGGAGTCAATGAAAAATAAAAACATTCGAGAAGAAAGAGTTTTCAAAATAAATGAATAAACCTTTTTAAATAAAGTGCAAATAAAAAAGATCAAAAAAATGGAGTCAATGAAAAATACTAACATTCGAGAAGAAAGAGTTTTCAAAATAAATGAATAAACCTTTTTAAATAAAGTGCAAATAAAAAAGATGAAAAAAATGGAGTCAATGAAAAATACTAACATTCGAGAAGAAAGAGTTTTCAAAATAAATGAATAAACCTTTTTAAATAAAGTGCAAATAAAAAAGATGAAAAAAATGGAGTGAATGAAAAATACTAACATTCGAGAAGAAAGAGTTTTCAAAATAAATGAATAAACCTTTTTAAATAAAGTGCAAATAAAAAAGATAAAAAAAATGGAGTCAATGAAAAATACTAACATTCGAGAAGAAAGAGTTTTCAAAATAAATGAATAAACCTTTTTAAATAAAGTGCAAATAAAAAAGATGAAAAAAATGGAGTGAATGCTTAATATAAACATTCGAGAAGAAAGAGTTTTCAAAATAAATGAATAAACCTTTTTAAATAAAGTGCAAATAAAAAAGATAAAAAAAATGGAGTCAATGCTTAATATAAACATTCGAGAAGAAAGAGTTTTCAAAATAAATGAATAAACCTTTTTAAATAAAGTGCAAATAAAAAAGATGAAAAAATATAGTGAATTCTTTATATAAACATTCGAGAAGAAAGAGTTTTCAAAATAAATGAATAAACCTTTTTAAATAAAGTGCAAATAAAAAAGATCAAAAAAATGGAGTCAATGAAAAATACTAACATTCGAGAAGAAAGAGTTTTCAAAATAAATGAATAAACCTTTTTAAATAAAGTGCAAATAAAAAAGATCAAAAAAATGGAGTCAATGAAAAATACTAACATTCGAGAAGAAAGAGTTTTCAAAATAAAAAATCTTTTTAAATAAAGTGCAAATAAAAAAGATGAAACAATGGAGTGAATGCTAAATATAAAAATTCGAGAAGAAAGAGTTTTCAAAATAAATGAATAAACCTTTTTAAATAAAGTGCAAATAAAAAAGATGAAACAATGGAGTGAATTCTTTATATAAACATTCGAGAATAAAGAGTTTTCAAAATAAATGAATAAACCTTTTTAAATAAAGTGCAAATAAAAAAGATCAAAAAAATGGAGTCAATGAAAAATACTAACATTCGAGAAGAAAGAGTTTTCAAAATAAATGAATAAACCTTTTTAAATAAAGTGCAAATAAAAAAGATGAAAAAAATATAGTGAATTCTTTATATAAACATTCGAGAATAAAGAGTTTTCAAAATAAATGAATAAACCTTTTTAAATAAAGTGCAAATAAAAAAGATCAAAAAAATGGAGTCAATGAAAAATACTAACATTCGAGAAGAAAGAGTTTTCAAAATAAATGAATAAACCTTTTTAAATAAAGTGCAAATAAAAAAGATGAAAAAAATGGAGTGAATGAAAAATACTAACATTCGAGAAGAAAGAGTTTTCAAAATAAATGAATAAACCTTTTTAAATAAAGTGCAAATAAAAAAGATGAAAAAATGGAGTCAATGCTTAATATAAACATTCGAGAAGAAAGAGTTTTCAAAATAAATGAATAAACCTTTTTAAATAAAGTGCAAATAAAAAGATGAAAAAAATGGAGTCAATGAAAAATACTAACATTCGAGAAGAAAGAGTTTTCAAAATAAATGAATAAACCTTTTTAAATAAAGTGCAAATAAAAAAGATCAAAAAAATGTAGTGAATTCTTTATATAAACATTTGAGAAGAAAGAGTTTTCAAAATAAATGAATAAACCTTTTTAAATAAAGTGCAAATAAAAAAGATGAAAAAATGGAGTCAATGCTTAATATAAACATTCGAGAAGAAAGAGTTTTCAAAATAAATGAATAAACCTTTTTAAATAAAGTGCAAATAAAAAAGATCAAAAAAATATAGTGAATGAGAAATATAAACATTCGAGAAGAAAGAGTTTTCAAAATAAATGAATAAACCTTTTTAAATAAAGTGCAAATAAAAAAGATGAAAAAAATGGAGTCAATGAAAAATACTAACATTCGAGAAGAAAGAGTTTTCAAAATAAATGAATAAACCTTTTTAAATAAAGTGCAAATAAAAAAGATGAAAAAATGGAGTCAATGCGAATTATAAACATTCGAGAAGAAAGAGTTTTCAAAATAAATGAATAAACCTTTTTAAATAAAGTGCAAATAAAAAAGATAAAAAAAATGGAGTCAATGAAAAATAAAAACATTCGAGAAGAAAGAGTTTTCAAAATAAATGAATAAACCTTTTTAAATAAAGTGCAAATAAAAAGATAAAAAAAATGGAGTCAATGAAAAATACTAACATTCGAGAAGAAAGAGTTTTCAAAATAAATGAATAAACCTTTTTAAATAAAGTGCAAATAAAAAAGATAAAAAAAATGGAGTCAATGAAAAATAAAAACATTCGAGAAGAAAGAGTTTTCAAAATAAATGAATAAACCTTTTTAAATAAAGTGCAAATAAAAAAGATGAAAAAAATGGAGTCAATGCTAAATATAAACATTCGAGAAGAAAGAGTTTTCAAAATAAATGAATAAACCTTTTTAAATAAAGTGCAAATAAAAAAGATGAAAAAAATGGAGTCAATGAAAAATACTAACATTCGAGAAGAAAGAGTATTCAAAATAAATGAATAAACCTTTTTAAATAAAGTGCAAATAAAAAAGATGAAATAAATGGAGTGAATGCTAAATACTAACATTCGAGAAGAAAGAGTTTTCAAAATAAATGAATAAACCTTTTTAAATAAAGTGCAAATAAAAAAGATCAAAAAAATGTAGTGAATTCTTTATATAAACATTCGAGAAGAAAGAGTTTTCAAAATAAATGAATAAACCTTTTTAAATAAAGTGCAAATAAAAAAGATCAAAAAAATGTAGTGAATTCTTTATATAAACATTTGAGAAGAAAGAGTTTTCAAAATAAATGAATAAACCTTTTTAAATAAAGTGCAAATAAAAAAGATGAAATAAATGGAGTGAATGAGAAATATAAACATTCGAGAAGAAAGAGTTTTCAAAATAAATGAATAAACCTTTTTAAATAAAGTGCAAATAAAAAAGATAAAAAAAATGGAGTCAATGAAAAATAAAAACATTCGAGAAGAAAGAGTTTTCAAAATAAATGAATAAACCTTTTTAAATAAAGTGCAAATAAAAAAGATCAAAAAAATGGAGTCAATGAAAAATACTAACATTCGAGAAGAAAGAGTTTTCAAAATAAATGAATAAACCTTTTTAAATAAAGTGCAAATAAAAAAGATGAAAAAAATGGAGTCAATGAAAAATACTAACATTCGAGAAGAAAGAGTTTTCAAAATAAATGAATAAACCTTTTTAAATAAAGTGCAAATAAAAAAGATGAAAAAAATGGAGTGAATGAAAAATACTAACATTCGAGAAGAAAGAGTTTTCAAAATAAATGAATAAACCTTTTAAATAAAGTGCAAATAAAAAAGATAAAAAAATGGAGTCAATGAAAAATACTAACATTCGAGAAGAAAGAGTTTTCAAAATAAATGAATAAACCTTTTTAAATAAAGTGCAAATAAAAAAGATGAAAAAAATGGAGTGAATGAAAAATACTAACATTCGAGAAGAAAGAGTTTTCAAAATAAATGAATAAACCTTTTTAAATAAAGTGCAAATAAAAAAGATGAAAAAAATGGAGTCAATGCTAAATATAAACATTCGAGAAGAAAGAGTTTTCAAAATAAATGAATAAACCTTTTTAAATAAAGTGCAAATAAAAAAGATGAAAAAAATGGAGTCAATGAAAAA